>PVLC010015074.1:0-37817 GCA_004027655.1 Graphiurus murinus
CCGCTGCAGCCAGGGGACTGCTGCGTGCCAAGGGCACCGTGCCCTTCCCCAGGGGCACCGTGCGCCCCACCCCGCCACAAGGGCGGTCAGCCTCGGCCTCCAGGCAGCCGCCCACACGCCTGAATTTGGGGCACTCCCCCTGGCCAAGGCACTGCAACTTCCATATCTGCATTTAGCTCCGCAGGTCACCTCCGCACTGCCTTCCCCTGCCGGGCACGTGCGGCCAGGCATCGCCATGGCAACCTCAACCCCCCCCCCCCCCCCCCCCCCCCGCCAATTATTGAACAGCTGAGACGCGAAGCATCCCTGAAGTTGCTACCCGCAAGGTAATGCGCTCCTCTGAGGGCCTGGTTGCCTAACCATTGTTCTTTGAGCGATGGACTGCTTCCTGGAACAAGACAAAACACAGAACCTTACCACCATGTTTCAAATGGTCTCCCCACCATTCTTTGGCCAAACTGTCAGTAAATCTCATCATGTTCCTCTAAGCAAGAGCAGCCAAATAAACTGGAAGAAATAAAAGATCGGTTAAAGAAATCAATACAATGAGATACTGTCTGTATCTTTTAAAAATGAAATAACTCAGAATTTGTTGAAATATTTTAAAATTAGATTTATGTCTAAGCAAAAAATAAGTATTAAACAGTGATTAAGCTGATCCTATATTTATTTTAATTGAATGTATACAACAAAGCAAATATTAACCGGCTATCTCTGAGCAGTGGAATACTAGGTAACTTTTTCTCTCTTTTTTTTTTGTACTTTCTTTGACAGTGGCAAAAATTATTTTATATGCCAATAAAAATCCAAAATGTATTTTGTTTTGATTTTTGTGTGTACTGATGTTTTTCATAAGTAAATACATAAATAAACATCTTATAGCAATGTGATCATGAACATAATCATATGATTACGGATATGGCTTATAATTATATCATTATAAAATATATGTATGAATAGATCATAATTAAATATTTTTTTCTCAAAGGGAAGCATGAAGATTTAAATAGAGGGGCCTGGATCATTAGATCATTTGTTATTTTTTTCCCTCAGACATCCAAATATTTGCATTTGGTTGGAAAAATAAATATTTTTTTAATTACTATGTTCTCTCAAAGGGAACAAAAATGAGTTCCAAATCGAGAACATAATGATATTAAGTAATATCAAAAATAGTCTAGTGTTAGAAGCCTTCATTAAGGATTAAGACTTTATTTGTGTGTGTTTTGTTTGTTTTTGTTTTTTATCTGTCTATGGAATTTCAAATGGAAGAACAGTTGTTGGTTTCACATGGAAACCTGTAAGTGCTGAGAGCCAGGCTCCCAGGTCACATTGTGCTCAGGGTAGAATCCTTCAAAATCCCCTTGTGGTACACACTTGTTACTCCAGTACTTGGGAGGCTGAGGAGAGCCTCAGCAAGTAGTGAGACTCTCATCAACCTAGTGTCACCCTGTTTCAAAATATAAATAAAATAGGGCTAGGGGTATAGCTCAGAGGTAGAATGTCCCCAGGGTTCAATCCCTAGTACCACACAAAAGAAAACAAAACAAAACCTCTTTAGTCTCTAAATCCAGACCCAGAACAGCAGGGAACCACTGGTGGTCTCATTCACACAAGTTTACTTGTTTATTTCCTCCTGCTGGGAAACCATTCCCCTCCTGGAGAGAGGAGAGAGGAGAGAGGGAAAGAGAAAAGGAACTAGTCTTAGTAGTTACAGAGAAGGCACCTCAGGACCTCTTTTCTGGAAGGCTCAGGGAGAGCCCAGGACTGACCAATGGTTACAATTAAATTAGTGCCTGTTAAGGATTGAGAACAGTTTGCTGTGAATTACTGGGGAGGAGCAGGGTGGAATCATAGACTTGGGTAAAGATTATGAACAAGTATTGGTTTTTACATTATTTTATAACAGTAATTCTAGAATCCACATAAATGTCCAAGAGTTAGAGACACGGGGCTGCAGCAGGATGATAAAACTGCATGCAGCCCTTAAAATGGAAGATAGAGAAGAACATTCAGTCATGTGGGAAAGTACTCACAGTGCAGCATTAAGTAAAAAGGAAGGTGTGTTAAAAATAGGAGGTTCAGTATGACCCCATTTTATAATGTGCATTGCACACAATATTTAATGTATTGCATACATAACTGAAATTTTAAGCTCCAGAAATATAACTTGCCAGTTATTTTTTCTTTTTCTTTTATCCTCTCTAATCCTTTACTAATAAGGTATTAATGAATGAAAGTCTATTTTATAAGTAGCCAGGAAAGGGTACTACATACTGTGGTGATTTTTCAGGTATGCATTTTGCAGACTTGAAAACACTTTCAATGCATGCATTTCACAGGCCCAGTGATTAAAGGAAGATATGTGACGAGTCATGTTCCCCACTCTGCAAGTGCATTCATCTGAATTGAAGTTCTCAGGCCTTATGTTTCTTTCCAACTTAGTTTTTAGAGCATATATATTGCCACTTACCTGAGGACATCTGTTTATAACATTGAAAAGACTAAATGAAGCTAAAGGTTGTACAGACCCCTAGTAAGCACATTCCAAGCATTCTCAGAGAGATGTGTGTTCTGGACTCCAGTCTGATTTTCCATGAACCTCTTATTTATAAAGGGTGAAGTCATTAATCACCTGACTCCATAATTGAAAATCCACAAGGGCTCCCTCCTCATGGTGGATGGCCAAATCGTTCAGCACAGCCGTATAGGCCCTTTATTGCCTGGCCTCTGCTAACCCACTGGTGCTTTTGATCCCAAACGGGCCTTTCCCACTTCCTGTGCTCAGCCACTGTGAGACTACAAGAGCTAATGTAAACTGAATCTTTTCATGTGCTGGGCGTCTTTACTCTAATATTTTTCCTATTTTACAGATGAATAAAATGAGGCACAAATTGTTAAACAATTTTATCTATAGTTTCTATCATGTACAGGTAATAAGTATTTGGATATGAACCCAGGAAGCTGGACACCAACTCTTAGCTGTTATTCCACAGCTTGGATATGCAGTTTCCAAAATGAATCATGGGTTTCAATAACTCTCTGCTTTAACATAGATTCTTCTTTCTCTGTAGAGGTCTTGTCTACACTGCCAGATTCTGAATCTTTTTTAAAACACAGATATAAGCTGGAGGTGGTGGCATGGTAGCACATGCCTGTAACCCCAGTACATGGGAAGCTGAGCCAGGAGAATTGCAGGTTCAAGTCCATCAACAGCAATATAGTGAGACTCTCAATAACCCAGCAAAGCCTTGTTTCAAAATAAAAAAGGCTGGGAATGTAGCTTAGAACTGATTCAATCCTCAGTACCAAACAGCAACAACCCACCCCCCCCCAAAAAAACCCCTAAACCCACAGATGAAATATATATCTCCTCTGAAAAGCCTTCCTTGGCCATCACAGGCACATAGGCAGGCTTAAGAATTTCCTCTATGCTACCATATGTGCCTCAGTTATGATAATTACCACATTCTTGTAAGGCATATTTACCTCCTGCCTTCAACATTAATCTGTGAGCCCTTCAAAGCCAAGGTTTACATTTCAGCTAATTTTATACCTTCAGTGCTTAGCATAGTGTCTGACACATAAGAGGCACTTAATAAGTAATGTATGTGTGAATGATTATAAGGAGTAGCATAGAGCTCTACTTCTCTACTTACCCAAAACTGTGGTTACCATACATAAGATAGCAATCATTGCCCCACTCTTAGAGTGAGTGTTATGCAGACCAAACACTGGATTAGTGGCCAAAAGACCAGTGTAATGCTTTCCTTGCCACTGAAATACAATCTTTTCTTGCTGGACTCTAGTTAAATGTGGACATATCCTCAGATGGAAGGGAGAAGGTTAAAAAGACCCATACATATTATCGGGAATCAATTTTGATGATTTTCCAACTATTCAATTAGGAAAAAAAAAAAGATCCCAAAAGAATGGGACAGAAGATGGCTAAGTTTAATTAAGGGTTTAGGGTTTGGTAGATGATTGTGAAAAGGCACACTATGATGAAACTCTGTAGTCAGCAACCAGAAAATAATATAAGAGCCTTGTACTTAGGGCAGTCCACACTTCCTCTACCTCATGTATTTCATCATGAAAGGCTTGAAAGTCATGGTCTCTCCATGATGGTGTTCTTGAATGGTAAGAGTTATTCTTACCATTTCAGTCAGGCCAGTAGTAAGACTGACTGAAACAGAGGAAGGTTACTGATGTGTATGCAATCAATCAAATGTATTTACAATGAATATTAAAAATAAAGACATATTTCTGTTTGCTTCATCTTTACCATTGTATCATCTTACAGCCATGCCAGAATTTTCCATTAAGCCATCTCAAATGTTCTTTGGGTGGGGGGAAAACTGGGAATAAATAAATCCATGAGGTGAAAATAAGCATACTATTAGGTGTCTTTGAGAGCCTGGTTTAAACTTTGCTTTCAGCTTTCAATTTTGTGACTACATATCAAAGAGAATCTAAGATATCTCACAGATGCCAAAAAATATGCTTTGAAGGAAAGGGTAAAAATCTCAGGGGGATCATGTCCTTTGGAAGCAAATAAAACTAATTTTATCCCAACATATTTGCTGAATTCTAATTATATATAATTGAGATTTGGCTATTAGGTTAATTTTATCATTCTTGAAAAGTTTCTTTTGTGTTGTAGTGCTACTGCACATTTCAAAATATTGTTCTTGAAGTTTGCAAAGTTCCCATAGTTATCTAGTGACTCCTTGTGAATTCTTTTCTATCTATACATAATAACTCACTTAAAATTTAAGGAATTATAGGATCTGAGTTGGAAGGACCTCAGAAGTACCTAATGCCAACTTCTACCCAGTTGGGTATCTATTTTGCAATCATCATGAAAGATGGTTGGAAATCTCTGGTGACAAGAAGAGATCTTTTGGATTTCTGACTTCTTTCTGAACTTGGAATAGTGAAGTATTTTGCTACCAATGTAACCCTTTCCATAAAGCATAGGATGAAAATCAAAAAGGAAGATTAACCAAAGTTTGAGATGACAATTGAGATTCTACGGGAAATTAGATCCTGCTGATAGATTTGGTCTCACTTTAAAGTCAAGTAATCAATGTTTCAATACAATGATGTGTGTCTAAAGTGGCCCATCCCCTAAGAAAACTCCAATCTCCCCCTTATTCTGAAGTTGCACCATTACTTTATGAGTTGGGTTTTTTGTTTGGTTTGGTTTTGGTTATGGATTGAGTTAGTATTCAGTAATCTTGGTAATAAACATTCATCATTTGTATCTCATTACCTCTTGCCCTGACAATACCCTGTCTTTCCCATAAGATATTTTCCCATGTTGTGTACAGTCTATATGTGATGGTAAAATTAGTCCCCACTTCCTATCCTTTTAGCCTTAGTATGGTCAGGTGGATATAAAAACCAAATAGTTTCTTCCAGGACACCAAATTTTAGATAAAGAATAAAAGCATAAGATTCTCATTCACAACCAACATTGTAGCAGAGTAGGCCAACCATATTCTTCTATCTATGAGGTCATCTTTTTTTCCTTACAGAGTTGTTTTGGACCTTTCCTGGTTCCAAGCCTAGTTCTTCAGTCTTCTTACCATTTCTGGACATTCCTAAAATCCTTCCAATTTTTTCTTTCCCCTTTTTCTTGCTCTTCCTCTCTTTCTCCCCCTTCCTTCTCTTCTTTTTCCTCCTCCTCCTCCTCCTCCTTCTTCTTCTTCATCATCTTCTTCTTCTTCATGCTACGACTGAGCTAAACTCCAAGTCAATTTTATCTTTTATTTTACAGGATCTTGCTAAGTTGCTGGGGCTAAGCTGGAACTTGCAATCCTCAGCCTGCCATGTACTGAGTATATTCTTTTAAAATCAGTTAATCAGACTCTAAGGTTGACTATGCATATGATTGCACAACTCTATGTGCACTTTAAATGGGTAAAGTATTTGGTACATACATTAATCTCAATAAAATTATCTGTCTCAATTTTCATTGTTTGAAGTATAACAGCATCTAACTGATGTAATGCTCCTATCAAAATGCAAATATCAAAACTAAAAAGGATTATATAGTTTTCAGTCTCTTTAACATTGAATTTACCAGAACAGAGATATGGGGCACTAGTTTTATGGATGTTAAACAAGTCTGGCAAATTCCATGCTCCTCTGAGAGAGCAGGCAGGCGACAATGGGACATCACATGGGGGACAACGTTAGATTTTCTCCTGGCATAAGAGCAAAGGATGGTAGAGATATTGGAGAGCAAGATATAGGAACATGTTGTGATAGTCTCAAAGGAAAGATAACTTTTTTGCCATTAGTCTGAAATCCAAATTAATTTAAGTAATAAACCTAGTGCCAGGTTTATTCCCCTCTTGCAAATAAGTATTCACCCTGCTATTTATAATAAGCATATTTTAGAATGAAAGATGCACATGTAAAAAATTTATAATTAACAAATACGACAGATTTCAAACCCTGAGGTGAAAGCTTTCTATGTATCGTTTTATTTAAAACTCATAATACTTTGTACTTCAATATGGAATATTTAATGCTCTTTTTAAGGTTATAGAGTCAAGAAGTAAAGAAGATGAAATTCAAACTCAAGTCTATCTGATTCCAAAGGTTATGCTTTTATTTAATACTTTCCATTATGCTTTCTTTCTCAGGGTTCTAAGATGAAATTTTTCAATTATAACTGAGGGTAAGAAGAACTGGATGATAACACATAAAAATCCCTACTAATAAAATATTAAATTTTCAATTACACCAACATGATTGGAAACATTTTACACTATTTCACACATACATACATACCAAAAAACAAAAAAAAACCTCACACATCTTCTTGGAATATAAGATTAATTTAATCTGTCCCTAGGTTACCTCATCTCTGCACACTGGTACCCCATACTTTCCCTATACTATAAGTAATTTCAATGTTCAATGGAGTTTGCATGTGTTTTTCTTCTGCTTAAAATATACTTAATTAGATCCCCAGTTTTGCATTATTTTTTTCCATGAAAATATGATTGGTTCAATCTTCTCTTAACAAGATTCTAATAGTGGACAGAACCAACACCTGCAACTCTCCCACAGGCTTCTAAAGTATCCTATGTGTACCTCAAACACAGGACATTTCAGTCTGTACTGTATTGTTGGCTTGCCTCTTTCAGGAAAATTATGTGAATTTCTATTTGTTTGTTCTTAAACTTCAGTCTCTATCTAGCCTGGGATATGTCAAGGACCCAATAATTGCTTGTTGACAAATTGAGTAATTAATGACTTAGTAGTTCAGAAAACGAGTACATGTTTTGCACAAAGTCTAATAAACTCAGTTTGATTTCTGACAGAATATTCTGGTTGAACAAATAATCTGTGTAAGAGATTATGCCAAGATGGGCACAGTAGCACATGCCTGTAACCCCAGTACTTGGGAGGTTGAGATAAGAGGATTGCAAGTTTGAGACCAGTAGCACACAGTAACTTAGTGAGAGCCCTGTTTCAAAATAAAAAATAAAATAGGGCTGGGGGTATCATTCAGGGACAGAATACTCCTGGGTTCAGTCCCCAGTATGGTATGGACACACACCACAAACTCACACACACACACCACACACTCACACTCACACACACACACACATTATACCATAAATATTACCAAATAACCACACCATTATAAAATACATGAAAATACTGCTAAACATAATCTGCCCTCCATAGCCATCCTATGTGTGTCCCAGCACTGTTTAATGAAGAACTCTTATGAGAGAGCCAAATGCCAGGGGAACTTATTATGTAATGGTAGCACTCCTATTATTCCAAATATTGATTTAATAGTACCTCTAAACCTATAAAAAGAACCTTACTTTGGGAGGACCTGCTGGGTTTTTTCAGTAATTTTTTGAAAGTCCTCATCTGCTGCTGTTGCCCTACTGCTGCTGTGAGCTGACAGGAGTGTCATCAATATTAACCTTGTTCTGGGCAAAAGCTCAGATCATGTTTGGAAGATTGTCCAACCCCCTCATATTTTATAACCTGGCCCTGGAATTTAGGATGTCAGTGATCATGAAAAGTTGGGCTTTAGTACCTCCTTAACTTGGAAAATTCCTATTACCTCTGGTGGAGATACTACTCCCTGATCCCAGTGGCTTTCCTGTGCCTCGGTTACTCTACGACTTTCTTCAGTGAGTGTGCAGGGTAGAAGGATTAGACAAGGAAAGCTCTGGCAAGGTTTTATTTCTCTTTGCCATCACAAATATATGATCCTTATGATAGGAAGCTAATTTCTGACCAACTTGGAATGACGAGCATTAGAAGTAAACTTTGCATGGTCTCAGCATTTCCTTAAGTCTGATCCTTACTTTGAGTGTGTAACAGACACAGAAGTTAACTTCAGTAGCTGGGTATGGTAGCACACATCTGTAATCACAGAATTTAGGAGGCTGAGAAAGGAGGATCTCAGGTTCAAGGCCAGCTTAGCAATTTAGCAAGAACCTGTATCAAAATTTTAAAAAAATTTAAAAAAGGGAACTAGCTCAAAGGTAGGATTCCTGCCAATCTCCAGTACTAGAAAAAAAAAGTCACAATCTTTAAAATTTATTATTAGAATAGCTATTGCTTGAAAAAGTAGCTAAGTAAACTTATTGTTTGTGAAGAGTTTTAATAGAATTAAAAAGGCCTCTATCGGCTAAAAGCATGTTTCTCTTCTGTTTTATTTGGATGAATAGTTGTAAATCTTGACAGGACACTGGCATGTTGCATGTGTACATGTGTGTACTGCCTTGAAAAAGTATATGTTGAATTATGTCATATGATTAGACATATTTTTGTAGAAAACATGACTATTATATTTCTGCCATAAAATTACAGCCATGAGTGTCATGGTGTTGGATTCAGGGGAAGTCGAGTGTTCAAAACCAGTGTGAATTTCCATTTATCTTTTCCCACATGCTTTCTCCACATTAGTTCCTTTTATTAAACAAGCTGCATAAAATATCGAATATCAAGAAATATATATGGAATAAATTTTCAGATTTGAGTCATTATTTGACCCCTTCAAAAATTAATTTTTCACTTTTGAAAGCAGCATGGCCTAGCCTTGTTCAAAGATATCCCAATTTCCATACTTGCCTCATTTCAAAATCACCATTCTCACATCCTGTGACTAACTTCTATAACAACTATTAACCCTATGTTTTTCCTTAAGATGAATTGCAAGTTAAAATTAGATGATTTCTTTCAAATGGGAATTGAGATTCTAGCATTTTTAAGAAAGAATGTATTCAGTGTTTAGCATATATACATAATATGCTTCTTTCTCATTTCCAATAGTGTTTTAAATGTTGACATAGGGCATTCACACTTCACTCATTCATGGAATTGGTGTCTAATTTGAAACATATTTTCCATTAGAGAGATGACAAGGATATGGGAAGGAAATAACTCCTTTAGTCCCTCTGTGTATATCAAAAGAGAAATCTGGAACCGTTATATAGTTTATGTTTAAGATTTTGATTAAAAGACACAATGAAAATCCCATGAGAGCTCAACCCAAGGTAGAGGATTTGAACTGAACATATTGAAAAAAGATTGGGTGCCCAAATACCAGTCTTAAGTATCTTTTCTTACTGAACTACATAATAAACAATTCCCATGAATGTAAAAACCAGCAACTTCCTGAAAAGTGGTCACATCTGTTTTCCAGTCAAATTTATATCCCCTATCTCTGAATTTGGCCAATGATTTAATTTTAGAGATGGAAGGAAATTTCATCCAATTCCCTGATAATATATATGAGGAAATTGAGGCACAGGGAAATTTCTTCTTAGTAACCCATATTAACCCTTCCATTCTTCTCCTAAGAATCACTGTTTTCTGTCACTATCAAGACATCAAGTTCCTTTATTGCATATTTACAAACTCCTTTGCATTTTTCTCTTATAGTTCATAAGGTATCTTTTGATTATGCAGATGAAATGCATGACTTTGTGGTTTAGGGTCTGTTACCTAAACCAAAAAAGCCCTACAAACTCCACTACCTGGGTCTTCGCTATTTAGTACATGTCAGGCACACATAGGGTGACAAACAAATATTTAATAAATCAATGTTTCAGCAACATGCAATGACATCAAGCTGTGTCTTGTTTAATTTATAAAATAAGAGGTTATACTAGATTATTCTTAAAATTTATACCAACTTAAGAAATTTATGAATATTTTGTAAGTCTGATTTATTTTATTTTATGCTATTCCATATCTTGTTGCTATCATAGTTTCTCCACTTACTGCTTGTACAACTTGACCCTGTCCCTTCCAAAGAATGGAGAGTGCATTGGGAGGGAAAAGTGGGCTTAGCTGTGTGGGATTTGCCTTAGTGGCAGTCTTGAGACTTCACACTCCAGAGGTCTAAGGTGGAGCCAGTGTCTGATCTGTGTAAATTACAAGTCAGATACACAAAGCACTCACAAGACAGGGACAAGGAATCCTGTCTGTTAGCCCTGAGGAAGCAAAAGTAATTGGCATTTTGATAAGGATACACATGTTCCCAGGAAGAACCATTTTGAAGCAAGTGACTGAATAGAGATTGTAACTGAGATGCCAACAAACACCACTTTCATCTTTGACCCCCAGAGAAGCTTGATTTATTAAGGAAATAGGAAAGCAGAATAATTTGATTTCTGGTGTTAGCACAGATTGCAGCAGGATCAGGGAAGGAAAAGAGAGTGGGTTTGTTTTAATCTATTTTGCCATATCCCTCTGCAGGCAAGCCAACAGGTTTCCCATGAATAAAAGAAAAGTGTTTATTGAATTTTAGGACATAATTCTTCTGCCTGCCAACTCCCACTCTGAGAATGTTTCATGAAGAATGAATACTTTTGGAGTTAAGAGCTAGGTAAGATAGAGAAAAAGATGAGAATTGGACTGACTTCTTGAGAAAAAAGAAAAAGCAAGAAAGATAAAGATAAGCATATGTGACTAATTGCTGCCTTAATTTTTGAAGAGTCTAGATTAAAAGGAATGCATCTGTTATCATCTTTAATCTAAATCCACCCATTTTAGAATAAATCTGGGAATATTAATTAAGAAGATGTAAGTATTGGATATCCTGAGGCTATTTCCTCCCTGAGCAAGTAAAATGATTATACAGAGATTATAATATTAACCACTTATTCCTGAGACTCTAAACTCTACTTCATAATCATATGTCAAGACCTAGACTCATGGCCCAAGACAGAAACACAAGATGCACACCAGACTCAGTTTGGTATTAGCCAATGTGCCATCTGGCCAAATTCATTGCTTTTAACTATGATTGCCATTTTGTAGGAGCCATTTGTCAGATGTTTTCTAAGCAATTTCATAATTATATTTTATTCATTCATTCATTCATTCATTTTTGCATGTCTTATATTCATTTTTGCAAAAGAATTTTTGAGTACTTTCCAAATTCTGAGGACTCTTCTAGAAACTAGAGTTATAATAAGAAAAACAAACAAAGAAAAATAATTAAGACTTTGCATAGTACTCAATTTTGCTAAGTTAAGCACTTACTAGGTGTATAGGTAAGATTGATAATTTTGTCAACTTGCCAAGGCTATGGTACCCAGTTATTTGTTTTAATCCTAGTTTTGATATTGCTGTGATGGTATTTTATAAATGTGATTTAATATTTATAATTAGTCAACTTCAAGTAGAAGAGACTATATATATTATATATATGTATATATGTAAGCTTCTGGGATTATATCAATAAAGTTCTCTCTTTGAGTGAGCTCGCTGATAGAGCACTGTGTCATGAAAAAAGAAGAGGCTATAAACATATAAATTACTACATATAGAGTAGTGATAAATGTTTTTTTGGGTAAAAGGACAAAGTTGGTTGGATCACAAGTAGTGTGAGAGAAAATGTTATCAGTGTCAGCAAAAACAGTTTTTTACTAGACTAGAAGGAATTCTGCCTCAGGACTTTAACCTAGATGTCCTGCCCAAGTTTCCAGCCTGTCAGCCTGTCCTGCAGATTTCACTCAAAAGACTGAAATATCTTTTCATGTAAGTATCTTGTTCTTAAATATGTCTATTCAGGTCCTCTGTCCAGATTTTAATTGGTTTGTTTTTTGCTATTGAGTTGTATGAACTTCTTTTGTATTTTGGATATAAGCCCTTTATCAGGTGTATCATTTGCAGATATTTTCTACAAATCCTCAGGCTGTTTATTGTTTCCTCTCATCAGTGCATTGTTTATTGTTTCCTCTCATGAAGAAGTTTTTCAGATTGATATGTGCCCTCTTGTCTATTTTTGTTTGTGTTTCCTGAATTTTTGGTGTGATACCCAATGTATAATTGGCAAAGTCAATGTCAAGGAGACTTTAATCCATTTTGAGTAGATTTTGTGTATGGTCATCACATCCACCACCCAGTTTTGCTAGAGCTGTGGGTGAGGTTGCAGAGAGGCCAAAGAAAGTTCCAGGAGACAGTGTACAAGAGATATGATTTAAGGCCAGGCATGGTGGTGCACACTTGTAATCCCACTACTTTGGAGGCTGAGACAAGAGGATCCTGGTTTGCTGCCAGCCTCAGCTACTTAGTGAGGCACTCTGCAACTTAGTGTCTCAAAATAAAGAATAAAAAATAGGGCCGGGGCCGGGAGCTTGGAGGTAGAATGCCTCTGAGTTCAATCCACAGGACTGAAAAAAAAGATACATGATTTATTGGGGAAATTTTAGGAGAGATTTGTAAGTGATCCAAGAAGAGTTTGGTACTGATAGGATAAACAGATAGCACCTGCATCCCACAAGGTGCTTCACCAAGCCAAATGCTTTCTCAGGGTGTTTTGTTCAATGGTGGCCAGTTGGATGAGTGACAGGTATTCTTTCTAAGTGTCTTCATTTCTGTGCTGGTCTCCACTCAGTGAGAGGTTTTATATGTTAGGCTGCCGAAGCAGAGCCATCCTCAGCATCAGCTTGCTTAGTTTGGTTATATGACTAGTATCTGAAGGAGCACCTGTCCTGGTGCACATGCAAGAAAGTAGCTCTCAGCCAGGTGTGGTGGTGCACACTTGTAATCCCAGTACTTGGGGAGACTGACAATGGAGGATCCAGGTTCGCAGCCAGCCTCGGCTACTTAGTGAGGCTCCCGGCAACTGGTGAGACTCTGTTTCAAAACAAAGAATAAAAAGTAGCTCTCTACAGATAACACTACTTGACCTAGTTCCCTGTGTACATGAAAGAAAGCCGGTGACCTTCAGGATAATGTGCATCTGGACTTTCTGGGTCAGACCTTTTCTCACTGTGCCCATAACTTGGCTAGGTTTTGGGGAACAGAAAAAGAGCACTCAGAAACTTGATGTTTTACTGCCTTCCTTTTTCTTTTGGGATGATAAAATAATGTAAGATAAGGGTTTAATTTCATTGTTTCAATATATATATATATGGATATCTAATTTTCCAAACACCATTTATTTTATTTTATTGTGGTACTGGGGATGGAACCCAAGGACATTCTACCTCTGAGCTACATCCCCAGCCCTAATTTTTATTCTTTATTTTGAAACAGGGTCTCACTAAGTTGCGCAGGGCCTCAATAAGTAACCAAGGCTGGCCACAAACCCGGATCCTCCTGTCTCAGCCTCCCAAGTACTGGGATTACAAGTGTGCACCACCCCACCCAGCTCAAACACCATTTATTAAAAAGATACTTCTGTGTCATTGTGTATTTATGATATCTCTGTCCAAGATTAGCTGACTTTATATACTTGAGCTTATTTTGAGTCTTTCCATTCTTTTGCATTGTTATATGTTTCTGTTTTTATTCCATTACAAAACTCATTTCATTATGATAACTTTGTCATATAATTTGAAGTCATGAATTGTGGTGCTTCCAATTTCAGTGTTCTTTCTCAAAATTGCTTTGGTCATTCAGTGCCTTTCATGGTTCCATATGATTAAAAGGTGCTCAGTGTCACTAACCATCAGAGAAACAAATAAAAACCACATGAGGTAGGGGGTGGCACTGACAGTTGAAAGACAACAAAACAGGACCAATTCTCTAATTACATATATCCAGACTAGAAACTAAAACTTTTTTACTTTCATGTGATTAAATTGTTACAGTGATTTGTGACATTGAAGTATATGTTTTTACTTTTTTGTTGATTTCAAAATTCTTGCTTAAAGACAACCAATATAAGAATTTTTTCAAATATATAAATTGTTCACCCATAACTACACATAATTTCTTGACTTTTTCTACTATCTCTGAAACCCAGAAATACATTATAAACTTTTCTTTGATTTAAAAAAAAACAAAAAACAAAAAAACAAGTGTTGGTGAGAGTGTAAAGAGAAAGCTGTATACAGTGCATTGGAATGTAAATTGGTACAGACACTATTGGAAAAAATATAGAAATGCCTCAAAAATTAAAAATACAAGTGCCATGGGACTCTAGGGCGCAGAAGTCTCTATTTTGTGAATATATATCCTAAGGAAATAAAACCAACCTTTCTCAGAGATGTCTACATTTTCATGTTCACTACAGGTTTTTTGTTTGTTGTGTGTGTGTGTATATTACTGGGAATTGAACCCAGTTGTATTCTACCTCCAATCTATAACCCCAGATCCCCTTTTTACTTTTTTAAATTTTGAAACAGAGTCAAATAGGGTCTCACTAAGTTACTGAAGGGCTCACTAATTTTCTGAAGCTGGTCTCGAACCTGCCATCCCCCCCATCTCAGCCTCCCAAGTACTTAGATTATAGGTCACATCACTGCACCGGCTCACACTGTAGCATTATTTACAATATCCAAAACATGGAGTCATGTATCCATTGATGAATGAATGGCTACAGTTTTCTATATATTAGAATATTGTTAGAATTTTCTAATATTAGAATGTTCTAATGTTCTAATTATATATAAATGAGAGTACCATTCAGTATTAAAAGGAAGGACATTTGTGGTCGCAAGAATGAAACTGGAAGACTTTATGCTAAGTGAATTAAGGTAGACAAAAATACCCTGGATGACTTTAGTTTTATGTGGAATATTGAAAACAGCTGAATACATAGCAATGGCGTGAAGTAGGGAGGGAAGTGGGAGATTTGGAGGGTCCACACTTGTAGTTATGTGGGATAAGTAAGTCTAGAGATCTGACTTGCTGCACAATGACCACATTAATTACTATGTTTCACACTGGAAGTTTGCTGAGAGTAGAGTTTCTGTGTTCTTACTACAGGAATACACCACACATTCACCAAAGCTAGTTATGTAAGGAAATGGTATGCTAATTTGCTTGAATACAGCAACCATTTTGCTATGCATATGTATAGGAAAACACCATGTTTTATGTCTTAAATGTATACATTAAAAAAAAAAAAAAAGACTGCAACATCTCAACCTTTTCCAGGGTTTCCAGACTGCTGGAAGATTAGGAATGTATCAGTCTCCACAATCATATGATACAATTACTTATAATCTCTCTCCTCTCCATATTAGGCAAGGCACTTCATTGAAGCTTTATATTGTTAACATATCATTCAATATCTATAACTCCAAGCAGATCCAGATATTATGAGGCTTGAAGCTAAATAGGGGTTCCCTTTAAAAATACAAAAAAGAATACAGCTAAATGTGGTGACACATGTTTTCCAGTACTTGGGAGGCTGAGACAGTAGGATTGAAGATTTGAGGCCAATGCATTGTAACTGAGGAAGTCCCCGTTTCAAAATTAAAAACTGGAGCTGGGCGTGGTGGCGTATGCTTGTAATCTCAGTACTTGGGGTGCTGAGACCAGAGGATACCAGTTCGCAGCCAGCCTCAGCTACTTAGTGAGGCGCCTCCCCAACTTAGTGAGACCCTGTTTCAAAATAAAGAATAAAATATAGGACTGGGTGCGTAGCCTGGAGGCAAAATGCCCCTAGGTTCAATCCCCAGTATTGCAAACAAACAAACAACAACAACAACAAAACTGGGTGTAGCTCAGTGTAGCTCAGTGACAAAACACCACTGGGTGAAATCCCTGGTACCAAAAGAAAAAAAAAAAAGAAAGAAAGAAAGAAAAGAAAAAAAAAGACCGAGAGTATAAAACTACAAATACAAATTTTCTTTAGAGACAATCTGTAAATATATTTGAAACCTTTAGTAACAGCATGGTAAATCCACTTCTTTTTGTAATAACCTGTGAGATGAGAGTATTGTTTTTGTTTTTTCCAACATATATAATTAAGTTTTAGAATAGTAACTTTTCTCATGTCTTAGAGTTCAGGAAGAGCCAATATAAACTTCTAGGTTACATTATATATCATGTCTGAGACTCAAGGTTCTTCCTGGTATAGTAGGTAACATTTCAAACAGGAAGTTTCTATTTTGGATTGAAGGGAGGTGGTTCTAAGAGATCTGTGCCTTTCAACTTTATGTGTCATTTTAATTCTGAGTCCCAGGGTGAACCATCAAGCCCTTTGACCATGCACAGAGCATAGAGAAAAAGGTACCATGTAACCAAAGGCTTGAAACCAGCATGGTGCTGGTGCGTGAGAATTTATGGACACAAAATGATAGTGGTGCTTTAAGAAAAAAGAAATAGAAGCAAAATGGAGAGGTTTTAGTACTTTTGAAGCTGAAGCACATTTCCTCTTTATTTCTTCTTAATTTCCAGTGACGTATTCTGTTATATTGAAGGTACTTGACTTTACAATAAACACCATTGTACCTACGATAAGTTTTAAACAAATCCTGATATTTTTCTCAGAATTTTAAATAAACTATTATACATAGAAATGAAGCTATTGTATCCCCACCTCAATTGCATTTATAAACACCTTAATAATTATTTGCTTAATAAATGAATGAACTAATGTATAAATGAATATATGTGCAGTAAAACACAGCCATTTATTTCCTTTCCTTCTCAGAAAAGTTCTAAGTGCTTGGATTCTTCCCTCTATTGAAAAACAATAAACATTCTGAAAACATGGTAAAGAAATTTGAGGTGTATATTCTCATTATTCAGAATGCCAATGAATACCATTGGGCAATACAATCAATTATTGAGAAACTGATTAGAAAACCTTGAATCAACTCACACTTGGTCCATTGCTTAATTTAGGGTCAACCTACAGTCACTAGCTGTGCCTGTCTTTTAAAACATGATGTCAGAATTTCCCCATATCTATTTTTAGAATAATAGAATTGCTTCTCTTTATTTTCTACTGAGATCTATAGATTTAGGTAAAGACAAACACCAGCCAAATGTTATCGAAAAAAGACTGACCATAAGTGGATATTACTTTTTAGCATTAAAGAGATATTTTATACTCTGTTGGAAATATAGACATGGGAAACAAAATTACATCAAAGTTGTATGACCTACAACATCTAAAGAATCCTGTCTTTGAGTTCAACTTGGGCTTTCATGCTAAAAAAAGAATTGCTTGCAACCTCTGTCTGCCCTAAACAGCAGAGGGAGAGAGGAATGAGCTGCTCCCACTTTACTAAGGTTCAGAATTCTTGCGTTCAGGTAAAGGAAATAGAAATATGGTCTATGACTGAAAAAGACATTAATTAAGTTAAATGTCTGTAATAGTCAAAAGAGAAAATTCTAAACAGGCAGGCCTGGTTTGGTATCCTGACTTCTCGTTTATTTTTATTGGTGCATTATAATTATGCATCATAGTGAGGTTCATGGAGAGAGAGACATGGATGCACACAGCATACCCAGCATTCATTCTGTGTTTCTGACTTCACATTTTACTAAATGTACATGAGAGCAAGTGACATCATTTCTACAGCTGAGTTTCTTCATTTGTGATATGAAAAGATTATAGTAATGACTTCACTGTTAACATTCAATTAGATATTGTATCTAAAGCTTTGTGCATGATATGTAGCAACACTAATACTACTTAATTTTAACTGATTTTATAAAGTACCATAAACTGGACTGCCTCTCCAGCTCTCTTCCTCTAAAAAACTCCACCTCTACCATTCAAGTCATCCCAGGAACCCTCCTATGAATATCTCTGGCCACAGTTGATGATATGGGTCAGTGTCTGAACCGTCCTTTTCTGAGACTTTTGATACCAGAACTGAAGAAAGTAGAGTCTTTTTTAGTAACTACTGGACAAAGATCTAAAACTCAGAATCCAACTTCTTTGGAGGCCAAGATAATCTACCAAGAGTAAAAAGCTGGTGTCCAGTGGGAGGGAAGGATCACATCTACATGCAAATAACAATAAATATGAGAAGCAGTAGCATATTAAAATGATAGCTGTATCTCTGATTGCCACTGGTCCTAAAACTTAGCCACATCCCTTTTTTCATAAGGTTTTTATGTCCCCTGATACATGCCAATAACCTTCAATACATTGGCCATTACACTTAGACTGATTGACTGATGGCTTTCTGTGACTTGGTAAAAATAGCAGTGTTTTACAAGGAGTATATTCTTTCTGTTTCAGTAATGATGTGATAAGAATTATTATTCACATATTCTAATTGAGGAATCTAAGGTTCAAGGAAGAGAAGAGGTTGCCCAAGGTCACACCATTCATAATTGGGGCAACCAAGATGGAATGTGATCTCTCTTTGCCTTCTCTTTCTTCAATCTCTCTTCACCTACCTTCAAGTCAGCCTACAAGCATGAATTCAGGAAACTTTACTAGATTTTAAAGACGAAATAAAGGTTTCTGTTCTAGACTCCGTAGTTTTTGGTTTTGTTTTTTGCTTCCCCTTATCACATTTATCACTTTGAATCCTAAATCTCTTTGTGTGTGTGTGTGTGTGTGTGTGTGCGCTCCACTGGTCTATAGACTATCTGATGGCAGAGGGATCTCTTTCCCATCCTTGAATTTCGTACCAGGCACATCTCCTGGCTAAAAGTAAGCCATTTAAACATGTATTTTGAACTAAATGAATGAACGGTATATTTAGCGAAGGAAAATGGGGAGAGCCTCTGACATTCTCATACAATAGATTAACTCAGCAGGAAGCACCCCCCCCCCGCCCCCGGCGGGCTTGCTGCTCCTGCCCTATAAAATAAAATAATACAAGTAATTTTTTAGCTTAGTATCCTTCTCTTCCCCTTCCAATCCCCACAGCTTTGCTGCTCTACTCTAATTGGGCTGTGAGAGTGAAAAGAATAAATAAACTGAAGTCAGTTTAGACACTATGAAACATTGCATGGCAGATCAACAGTGTAGAAAAATGTTTCCTTGACTAATAATGTTCATAAAAATTCTGGCTTTCAATTCTGTATTTCTGTCCTTGAACACTCCAGGAACATAGGCTATTAATTTTCATTAAGCTTTGCCTGAGGACATTAAAAATATGTGCCATATATATTTTTGACACCCAAGGAAATATATGCAAGAACATAGTATATGTATGAGTATGTATATTTAATTAAAATATAAAATTTATGACAAAATTATCAAAGATTCTTTAAAATTAAATTACAAGAAGGAAAGAGATAATATTTTTTTGGTGGATGGTGCTAGGGACTGAACCCAGGGGCATTCTACCTCTGAGCTACATCCCCAGCCCTATTTTATTCTTTGTTTTGAAACAGGGTCTCAGTAAGTTCCAGAGAGCCTCACTAAGTAGCTGAGACTGACCGTGAACCTGCGATCCTCTTGTCTCAGCCTCCCAAGTACTGGGATTACAAGCATGCGCCACCACGCCCAGCTGAGAGATAATATTAATAAGATATATTTAATTAATTTATTTTAAGTTGTCAAATAAAAATGACATGCATTTTTGTGTACAACATCAAGTTTTGAAATGTGTATAGATTGTACACTAGTTCAACTGAGTTAATAAATTTGTGTTACTTCACATACATATTTTTTGTAGTAAAAGCATTGTTAGTCACTATAAGCTCTATGCTGTAGAGTAGAATTGTTGAATGTAAGTCTACCATCTAACAGAAGTTTTGTCCCTTAACCAATATTCACTCCTCTATACCAACTTCAGGTCCTGGTAATGACCATTTTACTACTGATTCTAAGAGATTAACTTTTTTAGAATCTACATACAGATGAAATCATTGTAATAATGCCTGACTTAATTCATTTTACATACTGTTCTCCAGTATGATTCATGTGGTCACAAATGGCAGAATTTCTTTCCTTTTTAAGGCTAAATAGTACTTTAGTGTGAATATGCACTATTTTTCTCCATTTATTTGTTGATGGAGACAAATGCATCCTATGTGTTGACTTTTATGAGTAGTGCTGCAATGAACAAGGCAGTGCAGATATACCTTTGGCATTCTAATTTCATTTCCTGTGGACAGATACTCAGTGGTAGCATTGCTATATTATGTAACAATTATATTTTTAATTTTTTAGGAAACTCTGTATTGTTTTCCACAATGGAGTTACTAATTTACAATCTCATCAATGGTGTACAAGAGTTCCCTATTCTCCACATTTTTTCCAACACTTGTACTTTATCTTTTTGATATTAGCCATTCTAACAGGTGTGAAGGGATATCTCACAATTTTAATTTAATTTGCATTTCTCTGATAATTAGTTATATTGAGAATTTTTCATATACTTCCTGGCCATTAGTATATTCTCTTTTAATGAATGTCTATTCAGGCTCTTTGCCCATTTATTTTATATATATATAAAATATATATTTTTATATAATATATATATAAAATATATATATATATATATATATATATATATATATATATATATATATATATATATATATATATTGCGGTACTGGGGATTGAACTCAGGGGCATTCTACCTCTGAGCTACAACCCCTGCCCTGTTTTTTATTTTTTACTTTGAAACAGAGTCTCACTAAGTTGCGGAGGGTCTCACTAAGCAGCTGAGGCTGGCCGAGAACCCGGATCCTCCAGTCTCAGCCTCCCAAATGATGGGATTACAAGCGTGCGCAACCACGCCCGGCTTATTATATGTTTTCTTGCTATTGAGTTCTTTATAACTATAACTTTCGTATAAATTTTGGATAATAACTTTTTATCAGATGTATAGTTTGAAAATATTTTTCCCATTCTGTAGGCTGTCTTTTAATTTTGTTGATTGTTTCCTTGGTTATGCAAAAGTCTTTCCATGCCAGATGTTGTGGTGCATGCCTGTAATCTCAGTACTTGGGAGGCTAAGATAGGAAGATCACAGGTTATAGGCTGGCCCCTGCAATTTAGCAAGACCCTCAGCAACTTAATGATATCCTATTTCAAATTAGAAAGTAAAAAAAGCTGAGGATGTAGCTCAGAGGTAGAATTCTCCTGAGCTCAGTCCCCAGAACCAAAAGAGAGAGAAAGAAAAAAAAAAAAAAAAAGCTTTCTGTATGATGTAATCTCATTTGTCTATTTTTACTTTTATGTGTGTTATTTGAAGCTCACAATAAAAATAAAAAATACAAATCTCTGCCTGAACCAATGTCATTGATCTTTCTCTTTTTTATTTTCTTCTATCAATTTTACAGCTTCAAATATTATTTTTAAATGTTTAATACATTTTACATTTAATTTTGTATATGATGTGGGTTAAGGGTTTAATTTTCCTTTTATGCATGTGGATTATTCTGTTTCCTCAATCCCATTTATCAAAAATATCATCCTATATTTTGTGTTCTCACCATCTATACTGAAACTCAGTTGACCATAAATGTGTGGATTTCTTACTGAGTTCCTTATTCTGTCATATTTTTCTGCATGTCTGTTTTTATTCTAGAACCATACTATTTTGTTTACTGTAACTTTGTAGTAGATTTGGAGGACAGATTGTGTTATGCCTCTATTTTTATTCTTTTTGTTACATATTGCTTTGACTAATTGGGATCTTTTATTGGTCTATACAAATTTCATGTTATTTTTATTTCTGTGACAAATGTCATTGAGATTATGATAGGAACTGCATTGAATATGTAATTTGCTTTGAGTAGTATAGGCACTTCAACAATATTAATTTCTCTAATCTATGAACGTTATTTTTTCAATTTATTTCATCAGTATTTTATAGAATTCTATGTACAGGTCTCTTGTATTCCTTGATTAATTTTAAGTATTTTTGTAGCCCTTGTAAATGCAATTGTTTTCTTGATTTCATTTTTAGATAGTTTTTCAAATGTACAGAAATGTTACTGACTTTTTTTTGTTTGTTGATTCTGTATCCTGTAACTTTAAAAATTAATTTAGTAATTTCAACATCTTTTTTCACAGTCTTCAAGGTCATATATACAATTGTATCATCTGTAAGCAGAGAAAATTCAATTTCTGCCTTTCCTATTTAGATACCCTTTATTTCTTTCTCTTGCCTACTTGCTCTGGCTAGAGTACTTCTGTTATGGGGTACAGTGATTCCCCAAATCCGTAGGTCCTTGGTATTCGTGGAAAAAAGAATTTTAACACGTACCAGTCAGAAACATCTGGCAGGGTTTATTTAGGGACTCAGGGGGGAAACCAGGAGAAAGGGAACGGAAAGGGAAGGGGAATGCAAAAGGGGTATCCTAGGTCACTTGGACAGGTCGAAGGGCAGGTCACCAGAGAGAGAGCGAACAAAGGAAGGTGCAGAAAAATATGAGAGGGCAGGGTCCTTCTTTCCCAGCCCCTCTCTCTCAGGTTTCAGGTGGGCGATAAGTGAGCTCCTCAGGTGGGGGCAGATCACAGAAAAGTTGGATCCTCCTCTTCTCAGGTTCCAGGATGGATGTGGGCTTCAGGTGGGGGCTGGGATTTTCTGGAGATTATCTTTGGCGGTGAATCTCAGGTGGGGGCAGGAAACAAAGAAAACTTCCAAGGGGTGGAGTTGGCTTAAAACTCTCCAGATTTTTTTTAAAAAAACTATATTTTCCTGGATCCTCCCCAATACCATCCTCCTACCTAACTTTTCACTTCCTAATCTACCTCATCACTTCCAGTGCTATGTTAAAAAGAAGTGGTAAGAATGAGCCTCATTGAGAATTATATTACATATGGCCTTGTGATATGTGAACTTTATTGTGTTGAACTACATCCTTTCTCCACCCAATTTGTGGAGTTTTTTTTTTTTTATTATGAACAATCATTGAACTTTGTTATATACCTTTTCTTTGTACTGAGATGAGCACATTTTGATTTTTTATTCTGATAATGTGGTGAATCATATTTATTGTTTTGCATCTGTTGTGCCATCCTTGCATACTGGAGATAAATTCACTTTATCATGGTGAATTTTTTTGTGCTGTTATATTCAGTTTGATTCTATTTTTTTTTAAATTATTGCACATAAAGTTCATCAGATATATTGATCTGTTACTGTTTCCCTTGTCTGACTTTGATGTCAGAGTAAAACTGCCTCGTAAAATGCCTTTGTATTACATTTTCTTCCATTTTTTAAAAAATGGTTTAAGAATAATAATTATTCTTAGTCCTTTAAATGTTTGGTAGAATTCAGCAATGAAGTCACTTTTTTTTTTTTTTTTTTTTTTCAGTACTGGGGATTGAATCCACGGGTATTCTACCTCTAAGCTACACCCTCAGTCCTATTTTTTTATTCTTTATTTTGAAACAGGGTCTCACTAAATTGTGGAGAGCCTCACTAAGTAGCTGAGGCTGGCCACGAACCCGGATCCTCCCGTCTCAGCCTCCCAAATTCTGGGATTACAAGCGTGCGCCACCACGCCCTAATAGGCTTTTCTTAATGAGAGAATTTTTATTACTGATTCAATCTCTTTATTAATTATTGGTTTGTTCATATTGTCTACTTCTTCATGATTCATCTTGATAGGTTATATACATCGGGCAATTTTTTTCATTTTACAAGGTTATCCAAATTCTTGAAATGTACTTGTTCATAATAGTCTCTCATTATCTTTTGCATTTCTGCAGTACCTGTCATTATGTCTCCTCTTTTGTTTCTGATTTTATTTGAGCCTTCTATCCCTCTCTTTTATTCTTTGAGAATGTAGTTAAAGTTGTGTCAATTTTTTATCTTTTAAAAATAGCTCTTAGTTTTGCTGATGTTTTCTAGTTATTTCTAGTCTTTAAATCATTTGTTTATGCTCTGATATTTATTGTTTTTCTTCCTCTTACTTTGTGGACTTAGCTTCTAATTTTTCTAGTTCTTTTAGTGGTAATGTTAGGTTGTTTATTTGTGAGCTTTCTAATTTTTAATGTACCTATTTATTTATCTGTAAGATTTCCTTATAACTGCTTTTGACGGATTTCATAGGGTTTAGATACATTGTGTCTTTATTTGTGTTCATAACATTTGGAGGCCCCAGTGAGATCCCCCAGTATCCAGACCTCAGACCCTAGGGTGTCTCAGCTCCCAGCTGGAAGCAGTATTGGAGAGGACCTGATTGAGACTCCTAGGGGAGGCGCCACCTGAGACATTCCAGGGTCCCAGGAACTCTGCCCTCTGCTGCCCTCCGTGCTCTAGCAGCTTCTGAGACCCTCGACCCAAAAGATTTTTTTAAAGAGCACAGAAAGTTATCTGTGTCTGAAATCCTCCAGAGGGAGGTAAATCTTAAAATGGGCGCCCGTCAGTACGGACACTTCAGGGGAGGCTGGACACAGCCACCGAACTGGAGTCCAGGGATCCCTGTGAGATGTCACTGGCCCTCTGTGACCTCGATTAAGAGGTTTAGTCTCAGTGTTATGGTGATAAACTGTCTGTTTGCTGGCCAGCATCTTTGTCTGTTGTCTTTGTCTGTCATCTGTCTTGTTACTAACGTTAACTCTTCTGTCTAGGATAAGTAAATCTCTAATTGGACAAAATATGGGATCTAAAAACAGTTGTATCAGGACTCCCCTAAAATGCATGTAAAATATTTGGAAAATGGTTTCCAGACTGAAAGTGATTACGGAATTCTTGTCTCAGCTGGAAAACCCCACCCCCAACACTCACTTTCAGTCAGACCTATTAATTTTTGCTTTATACCTTAGGTATTCCAATACTGGGTCTTGATAAGTTGACTCTTTTACCATTATATAATGATCTTATTTTTCTCTTTTTAAGTTTTTAACTTAAAGTGTATTTTATCTAAGTATAGCTATTCCTGTTCTCTTTTGGTTTTCATTTACATGGGATATCTTTTCCTATCTTTTCACTTTCAATATGTCTGTCCTTAAAGGTGAAGCAAGTCTCCTGTGGGTAGCATATAGTTAAGGCTTTATATTTTAATAAGTTCAGCCACTCTATATCTTTGGTTGAATAATTGAATCCATTTGTATTCAAGGTAATTATTGATAAGTAAGGACTTGCTACTGCTGTTTTGTTAACTCTTTTCTGATTGTTTTGCAGTTATTTGGGTCCTTCCTTCCTCTTTTGCTCTAGAGGATTAAATGATTTTTTTATGATGGTGTGATTTGATTTCTTACTTTTTAAATTTTTGTGTATCTACTATATAATTTTGCTTTTGTCATTATCATAAGACTTCAATAAACTTTCTTATAATTTTATCAGTCTCTTTTAACCATATAAGTTAACTATCATCATATACAAAAGCCTCGATACTTTTATTTTATCTTTCCCTATTTTTATGCTTTTGATGTCACAATTTATAATATTTTATATTGATATCACTTAAGAAGTTAATGTAATTTAGTATTTTGAACAGTTTTAATTTTATAATTCAGACTAGAGATATAAATTATTTACATATCACCACTATATTATTAGAATATTGTAAATTTGACCATGTAATTACTTATACTAGTAAGTTTTATATTAAGAAGATAAATTTTTAATGAGCATGGTTCGCACCTAATTAAATTTTTCTCCCCAGAAAATTTATCAAGCAAAAAAGAAAAAAAATATAGAGCCACTGGAATCTATACTAAATATGAGCCAACAGATATAAGACTTTTCATGTGTGTATTCCAGTTAGTGAGCCTCACTTCTCAGCTTGACAGGGAAGAAAGTGTGTCTTTTTTAGGAAGACCATACTGAAATGGTTTTGAATTATTAGGACTTCTGGTTTAAAATATATATATATATATATATATATATATATATATATATATATATCTATTTTAGACAGGTGAACTGTTCAGAAGCTGTGCATTTGTTACCATCCTCATTAAATAAAATCTTGAAAGATCAGAATCTTCACATAGGTGGAGACCAGAAGGTTTCAAACAGCTGCAGAGCAGCAAGGGGTCTACTTTGTGACCAATAGCTATCCACATTGCTCTTTGAAGTCACTGTCGCCTAAGCAAATGGAGAAAAGGGAGAAGAGCTCTTGAGTACTGCAGAGGACACAGCAAACAAAAAAGGATGCAGGGGGAGTGCTTTTGGAGTAGTGCAGCTTAGCTCACAGTAATGGAGATGTTACCTTTCTTCTTGCAGGGGTGGAGATGCAGAAACCACAGAAACACAGAAGGTTAACATAACTCAACCAAGGCTCTCACAATATGAGGAACTGATTTTTAGTGAAGGAACATATCCTTCAATCACTGTCTGCAATATTTTCAACAGGAAGATTTTTGGAATTATTTAGGTTTTTTTGGTCCTTAATCTTACAAGATTTATTATACTTAAAACTTCTACAACCTCAACTTCTGTGAATCTTCTTTTTCTCTGAAACTTGCTCTTTCTAAATTTGATGTGCTAGAAGGACTTGCTCAATGGTAGCTATCACTCATTGTCTCTAATGAGGAAATGGTTAGTTGTTTTACAAATACAATTTATCATGAAGGTGCTAACTCAATGTGATAAATTAAACAAATATTTGTATTTATTGCCATGAAGATGAAAAGAGTTACTTGAAAATGAGCTGCAAACCTGCTCCAATCAAAATGCAAGTGAAAATCAATAACTCATCCGTATACATCTTCCTGCACTTTGCTGGCAATTGCATACAAAATTAACAGTAACCCTGACAGGCAAAAGGAATGACTCTACTATTCTTCTCCTGGGGGGAAGTAGCACCATTTCAGTTCCAATGACACAGTCTCTACATTTTTCACACTCTTTGCTCTGGAAACTTATGAGTCAGATGTTTCCTGTGGTGTAGCTTCATCCATAATCTAGGCATGTATTATTTTTATATAACCAAACTAATAAGTGCTTTCTATTTGGAAGAAATAGCCATTCCTACAATATATGAGCACCAAAATTCAATCAGATCAAATCAAACCCCAAAAGACCACTGATGAGCTGTGGGAAAGGTCATCAATATTTTACAAGGTCTGTGGGCTATGTTAGATTAGGCATTATTAGGTATTGTAATCAAGAATAATCAAGAATAATTTTGTTGCCAAGAACAAAAACTCATTATAGCAAATCTAGGTAAAAATTGTTTGGAAGAAGGAAATAAGAAGCCACCTCAGAAGCATCTAAGGACAAGAAATGAGGCAGATCCATGATGTAGAGTGACAAGTGACTAAAGTGTTATATGAATCAATCTCTCTCTCTCTCTCTCTCTCTCTCTCTCTCTCTCTCTCTCTCTCTCTCTCTCTCTCTTTATTTCTATCTCTATCTATCTTTCTCTCTCTCTGTCTCCTGTACCTTACTGAAAAAAAGTGGTGTCCCTATCAGAACCTATGAAAAGATTTATCATTTAAAAATAAAACTTGGAGTACAGGGCAAGCTCTCAAGCAATTCCAAATTCACTTGGATAACAAAGGACAATCAGATTTAAGGATTATCATGGTTAGGGGTAGGGCTGGGGGAGAGTTTGCGAGCAGGAACTTTCATAGTTTGAATTTGCCACCAATGTAAAAAATGGGAGAATCTGGGGGATTTTGTTTGTTTTTATCAGTTTTCAAAGATGTAACAACATAAAAGAAAGGGGGTAGAAAGTAGGCTTTGAAAGCTATTAGCACTTAATCCTTAAAATCGAGTTCAGACTTGGCTGGTGTGGTGGTACATGCCTATAATCACAGTACTTAGGAGGCTGAGACAGGAGAATTTTGGGATTAAGGCCAGATTCAATAACTTAGCAAGACTCTCAGCAACCTAGCAGGAACCTGTTTCTAAACAAAAACTATGAAATGGGCTGAGGGAATAGGTTGGAGATAGAATGCTGCTGGGTTTAACCCTCAGTAATACACACACACACACACACACACACACACACACACACACACAATGTATCCAGACTCTATTACTCTGTGATTTCAGATTTTTTTACACATATTTCCCATTAATATTGTAATTAACTCTCAGTGACTTTATGACATTAATGTCTATTGCCATATGAATGACTATATATATATGTAGTCATATATATATAGTATATATGTATATGTATATGAGTAAAGATAGGGAAACAGAGAAATAAAGAGACAGAGAGAGAGAGTGAACCGTATGCTTGGATTTTCAATGGGCAATGTGTCCACTCTGGCCTATTTAATTCTATCTAAGGAGGTAAAGTCATGTGATCCAAATGCACCCACTCAGACACTACTTTCTGAAGGTCCTGTGGTTGGGAAGAGTTTCAAAAAAGAGAGTGCCAAGAGGGAGACTTTATGTAATCATTCATACACTAAGTCATTGTCAAGAACTGAAGTGCCAGATCAAATTGAAGGATCATTATATGAACGTTGATCAGAAAAGACAGGAGGATCAAAGGACGTGTGGTCAACCAATAAAGGAGAAATTCCACATATAGCCTTGTGTGTTGTTCAAGGTTTGGGATGCAGTTAACTGATTGATTATTGATTGAATGGAGTCAGGTATAAGCAAAAGGTTAGACATTAGGGGAGAGAGAGAGAGAGAGAGAGAGAGAGAGAGAGAGAGAGAGAGAGAGAGAGAGATATCCATCATGCCCACTGAGCATTTCAGGTATTGTTCTAAGTATTAGGAATATTTCAGTAAACTGAACGGAAATATCTTGCTCATAGAACTGTAGTCAGGAAAGGGAGACAGATAATCAACAAATAAATAATTAATAATATGTGTGTTAGTCAGAAGAATAATTTTATACAGCACAGAGAAGAAAATTCCATGTAAGCTAATAGGTTGGTTCAAATCAGTAGCTTTCAAAGTTAGCAGGGGAAGTCCAGTTGCCAACCATTCTCACTGTCACCTTGAAGTTCATCTCACACTCATTTTTGTGGAGGACTCTTAAAATTATTGTATCTGAGTAAAATAATTATGGTTTTATTTGAAGGCTATGAATACTTATTAAACCCACCCAGTTTCCCTTGAGATTTGGGAGAACTGATCCATTATCATTTGGCTTTTTTTATACAGAGTTCTAAACAAAATCATGGAATTGGGTATTATATAGCTCTCTACTATCATTCAGGATTTCTCTGAATGTTCCATAGATATTTTAGTTCCCATAGTTGATTCTTTTCAGATTAACTCCTCTCCTGGTGAGTTGATAATATTAATAAACTAGAGAAGAGAGTCCTCCACTTTTGACTGTGTTCTACCAGAATCACTAAATAATATAAAAGAGCACCATTATTTTAATGCAACAGTGAGCTACAGATGCAGCCAGAACTTTAGGTGCCAAGACACAGGAATTATAGAAAGTTTATTGTTTACTGAGGTGGATCCAGTATTTTTTGCCTAGTTAAAATATGATTTAAGTACTTCCCAGATCCAGGCCTATAGTTCACATTATGAAAGGATTGTTACAAATATAAGACAAGTCAGAGGAGATTCCCTGTAGTAGCATGTGCCTTCTTTGCCTTAGCTGTTGATATGCCATGATATTCAGGCCCAAGCAATCACTTGGAGTCCCTCATTTGCACTAGGGCTCTTGAGATGTTGTGGCCTTAAGGTGACTGCTCAGAGTTATGTAGGTTCATTCCACAGTGTCTATTTCAAAGGCATCATGTTTCAAAAAGCAAATACAAAGCACATTTAAAAAAAAATCCATATGCTGTATATTTAATTAACAGAGTAAAACAAGGAGCAAGGAGCATAGGGTATCAGAGGTATTACCATTGTTCCCATCAAGTATGCTGTTCTTCATTGTTCCCACCTCAGCAGATGAACCCTTCATTCAACTAGGTGCTTATGCTCAAAATTGAAAGTCACAGTTTTGCAAAAAAATGTACAATTTTCATGTCTTTATATATCAGATAAAATAAATTTAAGGTAAAAATATGAAAGAATGAACAGCTTTCTTATCATTGACACATTAACATTGTGTAAGTTTAAATATAGAATTTGATATGTTACATATATTAACATATAGAATATGTCTAGATAGTTATTGTGTGTGTATGATGAACAGATTTTGGTTTTTTTTTTTTTTTTTTTGCGGTACTGGGGGTTGAACTCAGGGGCATTCTACCTCCAAGCTATATCCCCAAGCCCTATTTTTTATTCTTTATTTTGAAACCGGGTCTCACTAAGTTGCGGAGTGCCTCACTAAGTAGCTGAGGCTGGCCGCGAACCCGGATCCTCTGGTCTCAGCCTCCCGAATGCTAGGATTACAAGCATGCGCCACCACGCCCGGCTTGATGAACAGATTTAATTTAGATCTATCCTCTTGGCAAATTTCAAGTATACCATTCAGTATTACATATGTGGGGTGGTATACTGGAGAACCTGGTTCTGAATATACATATACACATGCATTTTAAACATATTTGCTTCATGAAAGCAAATGTGAATTTTATTTTCCACATTTTATGGGATAAGTTTAAAATGGTAAACTGCTTACATACTTTTCGAGAAATGTGTTTGATTTATAAGAAAGTCAAGTGATAAGCTTCTCCAACACTTAAGGGATCAGATCCTAAACTATAAAGTAGACATCATTAGGTTAATCAGGAACTCTTCTCTCACTATATTGCTATGGGTAGAATATCCAATTTATAGAACTTCTATTTTTTACTAAACGTTTTTCCAATGAATTCAAAGAATAGATGAGTTAGCAAATTATATTATCTCTAATAGGGTCTGCAGAACTAGAACGTTATGGGATAGCAGAGAAATAAAATGAAAAGAAAAGCCAAATCCAAGCTTGTCAGGCCCAGGCTCAGCTTTGGCTTTCAAGGATGTTATTTTCACAAGGTCTTCTCAGCTCCAACGTAACCATTCTTCAATCATGCGCCTACTATATTTTTTCAATATCTTTTATCAAAAGCTGTTCTCAGACCTTTCATTCTCATGCAGACTTCACTAACTGATGAAACTTGAAATTCCTTTTGAAACAATATATTCCAACACTCTCCTGTATGTCCTTGAATCCTCTGTGCTGGCTCATCAAAGGCTCTCGAAAGCCAAAAAAAAAAAAAAAAAAAAATCATGTAATTTATCACTGAATCCCCAAGTCATAGCATACTTTATATTAACAAGCTTAATCTACTTGGTACCCTAGTATATGCCAGGCTCTACCATAAGTCTTTTACATGTGCTTTTACTTTTCATCCTCACAACTTCAATGATGAAGGCACTCTTATTATCTAGGCTTCATGGAACTCGTGTTTTAGGCACCAGAGAGCTTCTTTGCTCAAGCTGCAAAGCGTTTAAATGGCTGGCCTAGAAAAGCAACCTAGGGCTGCTTGACATGAGAGATTGCACACTTAGGTTTTGAGTTGTCATCATTGGAAGGTGTTCAATGCATGTCCATTTAGTATATAAATTTGAGTATCAATTTCCAGTGCCTCCTAATGAGGAATCTGTAGAACTTTGTTGCAGTGAGGTTTGGATTTCTCTTTTTTATTCTACTTTTCTTTGCAGATCACCTTGTGAGGTAGAGGACTATTTGTGAAATTTCTTTTGCCTAGGATGATGCAGACAATCCCATGCACATCAAGTGGGCTTGGAAAAGGGCTGAACTTTAAACTTCCTGTCTTAATCAAACCTTTTAAGTGCATCTTCTTCTTCTGTGTTTAAAGAGCACATATCTCTGTGGTTCTTAAGATTATCAAAAGGTCACAATAAGATAAATTATACGTGGAAGAGAAGAGAAGCTACATGGAAAGGAGTGGAAATTTGTAGCTGAAACTGCAGACCCAGCTCTTCAAGACACTTGGATCGGTGGGCAACAGATGGGTTTGATGAATGTGAGGAAAATGATCTAATTCTTACAAATGCCCGTATTTTGCAGAAGTGAAAAGGGCAGGTCCAATGACCAATTACCCTCCATGGAAAGCTTTCCTCATGTCTGGGGAAAGACTCGGTCTAACTGCAGCTGACCTGACATGTTTCATCTGCCACTCATCAGGCAAAGTCTGGTCTGGAGGGAGTTGCTTCTTATGTGGGTGACAGTGTTGGGATAGAGACTATTGAGGCTGGGAAGTGTAATCAGTCTTTGCCTTGTCTACCCTTCTCTGGATACCTTTCCTCTTACTTTTTTGTTGCTTCACTGAGTATCCTAGCTACTGGCACTTCTCTCAGACATTTTGACCACTGGCCAGTCAGTTCCTGTTCCTGCTGAAAGCTCTATTTGTAGAATAAACACACACAAAAAAAATCCATGACAAGTCACGGTAACCCAAATGACTGCATTCATCAATATATAGCAATATTATGGATTTCCTTAACTCATTCAAGATTTAGAAACTTAGTAAATAAATGCACCCTGTGGATTTTTTAACATGAAGGATAATTTAACATAACTATATGTAATATACTATAAATAATATGGAGTAACAATTTACTTTCAATTTTTCTTTCTTCTTTACTACTATTTATACTGGTTCCATCTGATTCTATATTTTCCTCTTCTCTGTAGTCCAGGATAGTTTAATGTAGGTAACATGATTCTATTAACTCCTAATATCCAGTTATTCTTTTTAGTTTAGTAAGAGGAATGTTAACTATGAATGTGGTCATCCAGGTAAAGGCTACATACTCTGGTCTCCTTCAGTGATATGTATAGTTATATTAAGATTTGGGCCAATGGAATATTAGCAGGGCAATATATTAAACCTCTGGATCTTGTCTCCTCCTGAAAACTGGGGTATGGAAGTAAAGGAGGGACACTGTGAGCATACAGATGAGGGTGCCTCACTTAAGATGAAGAGCAATCAAATGAACAAGACTCTATGTGCAGTCCTGCTCAGACTTTCTACTAGCCATCGACTCCCTTCTAGGAGGTGAGAAACTTAGATATTGTTTGTTTAAACCATGAAAGCTATTGAATATTTTGTTTTGTTTTGGTACTGGGGATTCAACAGAGGGGCATTCTACCGCTGGGTAACACCTCCAGCCCTTTTTATTTTGAAACACGGTCTCACTAAGTTGCTGAGGGTCTAAGTTGCTGAGACTTGCCTAAAATCTGTGATCATCTTGTCTCAGCCTCCCAAGTACTGGGATTACAGGTGCACCAATATGCCTAGAGGCTACTGTGGTTTGAGGTCTTAGACTTAAAACAAGCACTTCTGCAACCTAACAACCATACTATATTAATGTCCACACCATTTTTCATTGTCCTGGTCACCCTGGGTACTAAGCATAACTTACTAGTAATGAGATTCTTGATTCATAATAGCTCCAACTTTGGGCTTCAGAGTTGCCAGAAACCTATTTAATGAGGGTTGGTTTTCTTCATCCCAATGAACTTACTGCAATTCGTTTCATGTGTAGGACCTCCTGGCAAAGGAGCTTGAAGGTGTAGAAGTTCCTTCAGTATGCAAATGGGACTATTTGTTCCTTCCATCCCTCTTGAATGCAATTATTCTGTTCATATTCTTTTGTTCCAAGCAGTAGCAAAAAAAAAAAAAAAAAAATGAAACCAATACAAAAGAGCACAATGTAGGAAGAATTTTCAACATCTTTCCTATTCAGATTTCTTTAAAATAAACCTTTCTTTATAATATATAACATTAGTTTATTTTCTTTTAAAATTTGTTTTAAATCTCAAAAAAAATACTTAAGTTTGCCCATAAGCCTACCACCTAGTTTTAACCATTCAGAATAGTTTGGTTTGTACTTTCTTATTTTATTTCTGTGGGATTTTTTACCTAATATAACTGTTCTAATTATTTTTGTATATTTTAAAATATACTTACACTTACAACAAGCAATCCTGCAACCTAAGAACCAAACTATATTAATATCCACACTATTTTTCACTATGCTGGTTACCCTGTGTACCAGCATACCTTTCTAGTATGAGACTCTTGATTTTTATATTTTAATTTTTTTATATATTTTTAAAAACCAACTCTCTACTATGTGTAACAATCAGGAAATTCTAACTACTATAACAAATAACTCCAGTGGCAGTTTTTCAACATAAACCATAGTTGAGGATGGTTTATGTGGGGTACTTGTTATACTCAGTCACTCAGAGGCTTAGCATCCTTTCACTTAATGGCCATGCCATCTTCTGGTGGCTTCAAACTTCTGCATGGCATTCTCCAGGTCTAGCTGACAGGGAGAACAAGAATTAGTATAGAGGCATGGATGGAGGACCTCACAGAAGACTTCAGGAGTCAGGCTCAAAAGTGGTCCCTATGACTTCTGCCTCCATTTATTGACCAAACTCTGGTCACATTGGAGCACATAAACTTAAGAGACTGGGAAATGCAAAGAATCCATTTGTTCAGGAGAAAACATCACAGTCTTATTGAGCATCTACTTTATCCCTGCAGCATGGTCTCTTCCTCATGTCAACACAGTACATATCTTTTGAAAATGTAATTCTGAGTGATTACATCGATGATTCTTGCCTACTCTAATTCTCATATCTCTGGCTGTCAGATTCCTAACTGTCTACCCCAGCATTCATTCTTGTTTTTGAAAGTGCCTCATTAAATTTCCATTTATATTTCTAAACTTTCATTGTTTTTTCTCTCACTTCTTACTTCAGCATCTCAGCATAATCTTTGTGACAAATTTTCCACTCTAAGCCTGAGCCCACAAAAACCATTAACTCCAAAAGCTGATGTGTATGGGAAATAATGGGAGCAAAAGGGATATTTGGAAACTATACATGATTCACCTTTTCTTGGCTGTGAACACTCTTATTTCCCTTTAAAAATATCATGAGCTTCAAATGGAACTAACTATACAACCCATTCCAGGAATATGAATTAAACCCATGTATGATTGATTAGAACACCCTGTCCTTTTTCAAGTTGTTACTTCAAGAAAAGTAGAGTCTGCTAGAGAGTGGCTTAATCTTTTTTTCAAGAAAGAAAAGTAGACCAACTCCCATTTTTAGCCTTTGGGAGATTAGATACATCTATTCCCGAAATATTTATACCAATGGAATTTTTTCAGTTCATATAAACAAATACATTCCAATTTAGGCCAGACTTCATTTTCTTTCAAGAAAGAGACCTAATTCATAATAAACAGTAAGAGTTGGGAATAATTCAGGTCTTATTATTTCAATGAGATACCACTCCAGGAAAAGAAAATACAGTGAGACCCCAAAACAATGGAACGTATTAAAAATGAAAAATAAAAGCATTTTTATGGAAGGCTGAGACAGGAGGATCACAGGTTCACAGTGAGCACCAGCAACTTAGCAAAGCCCTTTGCAATTTAGCGAAACCCTGTTTCAAAATGAAAAAACAAAAATAGGGCTTGGGTTGTCACTCCAAGGTAGGATGCTCATGTGTTCAATCCCCAGTGCCATAAAAAAGAAAAAGAAAAAGAAAAAGAAAACATTTTATAGAGAAAATTAGTAAACTAGAAGAATAAAGCAAAAGAGAAATAAAATAATGAAGAAAATACAAAAATAAGTCCATTATATAAAAACTGGTTCATCATATAAAAATAAATCCAAAATAAGATTACAAAGTTTCAAATCTAGTTCAGTAATTAATTTCTTAATTCAGTTCAAGAAATACTGAGAATCTGTCATGGTATTCTTTGGGGGGGATTTGAACTCAGGGTCTGTTGCATGCTAAGTACACACTATACCACTGGGCTACATCCCAGTCTGCCCTCCATGGTATCATATCATGCAACACTGGGTCAGCTTCACCAATGGAAATAGGGGCGTATCTTAAATTGTCAAGGCAACAGAGCCACTCTGTCTATATTTTTGTAAGGATTAAGCTTAATGTCTTGGGATACAACACTAAAAAAAATCAATGTGTACAGATTTGTTAAGAAGGTCAACTACCTGATATCCAGGGAAAAGGCAGTAATTTCCCAGAAAATATTTGAAAGAAGAAAATTGATTCTCCAATGCCATCATCTCACTGACTAAATGTGTTTCTGTGTCAAGGGCTTTGGAAGGGGTTTCTTCTTACACAGATTTCTAGATGAAAACTAAGTAGTTTACATCTCCATCTGGCTGGTAATGCCTCCTTGGTGTGTTTAAGTATGGATGGAATAGCTGGACATGGTGGTGAATACCTGTAATCCCAGTACTTGGGAGGCTGAGACAGGAGGATCACAAGTTCAAAGTCAACCTCAGCAACTTAGCAAGATCCTATTTCCCAATAAAAAATAAAACAGGGTTGGGGGTGTAGCTCAGAGTTTAAATACCCCTATCCTCAATACATATATATATATATATATATATATATATATATATATATATATATATATATATATATATACAGACAGACAGATGGAACTTGTAGAAGTTTGAAAAAATTTTGTGATCATTATTTTTCTACTACATAAGAGGTGGTAATATAATATACTTTTGCGGTAGACCATTTCTTGGTTCTTGGAAAAGCACAAAAATGGGCCATTTGACTGTGCAAGTGTTTTGTAGAGAATATAATCAGAAAGTGTCTCAGAAGCTGTGGAATTTAGGTGCTAAACTGCTTGAGGTGCTAATGTGAATGTTTATTGATGTTGAATACTGTGTCTTTTAGAGAACACCTAATTCTCAAGTCTGGATTTAGAGTGGGTGTGCTTCTGAAATATCAAGTATCTTGTGGAGTTATATGTGCTCCCTCTGGAATACTTTGTCACAAGAAAAGTAATGTTTATCAATGTCCCTGACAATATCAATGTCGTATAATACAAACATTATTCAAGCATTAATGCTGTCTCCTTAAATAACTCAGAGCAACATCTGACACTGTGTTCACCCCTTCCTGTCTGAAATATTCTTCTCAATTCTGCATCAACTTGAAAGCTACAAAATCTGGTTTAGAAAAATACAGGGTTTTTATACATACAAATATGAAAAATTCAGGAGCAGCATAAGATGAATTCAGGTAGAGTTTGGTCTGGGCTCTAGATCTATTTTTACACAATTCTTTCACCTCTGCCCTTCTAGAAGAATCAGACTCATTCATAAGTATGCTCTTTATGCCTATAAGCTAGCATACTGTCAGATCTAGGGAGAACTGCTTTCTCATTGACAATCAGGAAGAAAAGACAAATTGTCTTTAACTATAGAAAAATAAAATATTGATTTTCCTATTGATTGACATAGTAGAGAATGAAATACTATAGTTGAGATAACACCATTCACTAGTTGACCTAAACTAGGGCTACCAAAACCCACTAGTGACTCAAGGGAATAATATTAACCTGACCGATTCACACTGATTGGGATCTTTTCTTGAAATGGGGTGAGATCTAGCCGATTCATTTTCTACAGACATTATATTGGGAAGAAGGGATAAAATGGAAGATGCTTAGTCAAATACAAGGTCTATCACATCTTTGACAAGGCTAAACATCTCTTTTTAGTGCTCATTACTGGCTTCTTGCCTCTGTCCAAATTGCAAATACCAGATGCTTCAGCTCTTGACCCTGGACTTGCTTCTCTTCTCTATATACTCTTTCCCTGGCTGACCTCCTCTACTCCTATGACATTTAAATATTTTCCATTGGCAAATGACTCAAATTTATATCTGTGCCCCTGACTTCACCCTTGAGCTTCAGATTTATTTATCCAACTTTTAAAATACTACCTGAACTTTATTGCATCTCACATTTAGCATGTTCAAAGAATTGTTCCTTTCTCCCACAATAAACCTTATTTACCTCTATTTGCCTTATTGCTAGGGTTTATGTTTGGAATGTTCCTTAGAG
>PVLC010015075.1:0-37946 GCA_004027655.1 Graphiurus murinus
CTTGCAGACCAGGCTTTCTTAAATGACGTCTTTCCACTGCAGCCTCAGATTTGCTCTCTGGGGATCATTGACTTAAAACCATGAAGAAGAAGGTGAGGGGCCATCATACCATTTCCATTAAAAGCAGTTGTTGATGGCCATTTTCTCATTTTCTTTCTCTTCTTTCCTACTTTGCAGTAATGCTTGCATTCCAATAAAATGAGGCTTCCTGCAACAGGCCAGACAACAGTATTCTTCCCCTAATGCCAGTTGCTTTTCAAGTGGGTGGTGGGATAACTAGGAACATTTGTTACTGGGTAGAGTCTCTTCAAACCCATTAAAACAAAGTATTCTGCCCTTTATTTATGTGGGTGTAGTTTATATATATATATAATTTAATTTCTTTTGGGAGAAGACCAGTGGTCAGTTAAAAGTCATAATCACTTCATCTGCACAACCCAAGTAAAATGGGAATAGAGACCTTTCCATTTAACACAAGAGTTCTGTTTGACCTTATCCTATGCACTGAGAAATGCACAGGGAAGGACAGCAACTCATAAATATGTATGTATATTTTGTTGTCGTTCTTTGCTCCAGTTACTAAAATACCATGGTAGGTAGCTTCCTCCTCCTCCTCCTCCTCCTTCTTCTTCTTCCTCTTGTACTCGGGATTAAACCCTGAGGTATTCTATCACTGAGCCACATCCCCAGACTTTTAATTTCTTATTTTGAAATAGTGTCTTTTTACGTTGTTGAGGGTCTCACTAGGTTGTTTACTGAAGCTGGCCTTGAACCTGCAATTCTTCTGTTTCAGCCTTTCAAGGGCTAGAATTATAGGTGTGCACCACTGTAGCCAGTTGTAGCCAGTCTTCTTAAATAGCTCCTAATGGTCCCAGCCCCCTAGGATTCCCCCTTGTGTATCTCCTCTCCTTGTCTGTGAGCTGGACCTAACCACTTGTTTCTAATAAGTAGATAATGACCAAAGTGATGGGATGTCACTTCAAAACGAGGCCATGAAGGACGGGAACCTCCATCTTACTTGCTGGTCTCTTGGTGGGCACATTCTGCTGCGACATGGTGAGTTGTTCTCTGGAAAGGTCCCGATGGCAAAGAGGGAAGGGCAGAAGGAGCTCCTGAGGCTTCAGTCCAACAACCTGTAAGGAACTAAATCCTCTTGAAAACCACATAAGTGAGCTAGGAATCATATCTTTCCTCGCTGAGTCTTGAGATGACCATGGCTTGTGAGAGACCCAGAGGGCTAGGACCCAGTTAAGCCATGCCTGGATTCTTGACCCACAGAAACCGTGAGATAAGGAATGTGTGCTGTCTTAAGATAAGTTTTCAGACAACTGTGTTACAGAGCAATAGATAACTAGTACATGTGCATTGTTTTTATAAGGATTAACTTTAGACTATAACAGACACAAAGAAAAGTATGCAAATCACAAGCTCACAGCTCAATGAAGTTTAGAAAAGGAACATGCGCATGTACTCATCATCTAAATCAAGAGACAGATTATTACCAATAATCCAGAAGCCTCCTTTGTGCCCTTTAAATCATTAACATCCTTTCTATGATAATCAGTATTTTTTATTTCATTTTAGCCAAATCTGTCTGTTTCCAGCTTTGTGTAATTGAAATCAGGAATTATTTGTGCCTATATTTTTTTCTTTAATCATTTTATTTTAGAGATTCATCCTTGTTGTTTCAGTTGCACTATTTTAGTTACATTAATTGCTATATACATACAATTGTTTTTTTATCCATTCTAGTATATGTTGTTGTTGTTTTACTATTAGAAGTTATGCTATGATCATTCTTATTTATATCTTTCATACATATATTTTGTATTTCTGTTGAGTACATACTTAGGAGTGGAGTTTCTGAATCAATGGGATATATTCTGCTTTAATAGATACCACCTAGTCATTTTTCAACTGGCTATACCAGTTAAAACTCTGTCAGCAGTGCCTTAGTTCCAAATGCCCTAATTCCTATTTAAACATGATATTATCAGGTTTAGTTTTCATTTTAGCCAATCTAGAGCCTATACAATAGAAACTCACTATGATTTAGTTTTTATTTTGCTAGAAATTAGTGGCAAAAAGTACTTTCTAATGTATTAATTGACTACTTGAATACATTCATTCATAAAAATATCAGGATATAATTTTACTGATGTTAGTAAAATTTTTAGCCTCTTTAGTTTAATGTCAAGATACATTTTTTTAATTTAGTGTATTGTAATTTTACATCATAATGGGGTAGAGAATATCAGACAAATACATGCATACAGCTCTAGGTGCCTTCCCCACCCAGACCCTCCCAGCTCCCTTACTCTCCCCATTGATGTCTTTGATATTGGAATTGGTAGTTTTGCATACATTCACAGAATTATTTCAACTGTTATATTCTTTATGACTTCATCTCCCTTCCCTAATCCCCCTTAGTCACTCTCCCTCCGGGAGTCTCTGCTCATCTATATGATGTTGCCCATATTTCTAATATCTCTCAAGCATTCACATGTAAGAGAAAACATACATTTACTTATTTTTTTTTGAGGCTGGCTATACTTGCTTAGTATAATATTCTCCTACCCATCAGACAAAAGTCTAATATCTAAAATATACAAAGAGCTTAAATAGCTTAACACTAAAAGCAACAACAACAACAAAACAAAAACGAAAACAAAACTAAACTAAAAAAAAAAAAAAAGGGCAACTGAACTGAACAGTCTTTTCAAAAGAAATACAAATGGACAAAATACATATATAAAAAAAATGTTCAACATTTTTAGTAACCAGGAAAATGAAAATTAGAACTACACTGAGATTCCATCTAACTCCAGTTAGAATGGCAATAATCAAGAACACAAATAATAATAAATGCTGGCAAGGTTGTGGGGAAATAAGCACCTTATTATACTGTTGGTGGAACTGCAAACTTATACAGCTATGGAGATTAGTGTGGAGGTTTCTCAGAAGTTTGGGAATGGTACTACCATATGACACAATGATAGCACTCCTGGATATCTTCCCAAAGGAAATGAAATGAGAATATTGTAATGATATTTGCATATCCATGTTCAAAGCAGCACAATTTACAATAGCTAAATTATGGAACCAGCCTAGGTACCTTGCAACAGATGAATGGTTCACAAAATTTTGTTATATACACATAATGGAATTTTATTCAGCCATAAAGAATAACAAGATACATTGTTTTAAAACATGGCTATTTATTTTTCCCAGCACCATTTATTGGAAGATCAGTATTCCCACTCCATTACAGTGGTGGTCAGTAAGTGTCCTAGGGCTGCCATAACAAAAACTGTATGGCAACAGGAACTTCTTATCTTACAGTTCTGGAGACTGGAGGTCCAAAATCAAGTTGTCATCAGGAACATGCTCCCTGTGACACCTATTGAGGAGATTCCTTTCTGGCCTCTTCTTGACTTCCAGTGGTTGGCTGGCAGCACTTCAATCTCTGTGTCCATCTTTACATTCTTTCTCTCCCCAGGTGTCTGTGTGTCTGTGCTCAAATGTCAATTTTTCCCACAGGGACATCAGTAATATTGGATCAAGAGCCCACACTACTCCACTAAGACCATCTTAACTAATTACATTTACAATAACAATTTCATTCCTAAAGCAGGTCACACTCAAAGGTACCAAGAGTGAGGACTTTCATATATCTTTAGGGGGACACCATTCAACCTGTAACAGGCATTTGTGTCATTATTAGTTTTCCTATATTCTATCTTTATTTCCTAGGTAGGATTGTTTTTCTTTTTTTTTCTTTGTGAAGCATACCCATTACTGTACTTTTGGTGTGGGTTTGCTAGTAACCAATTCTCGGTCTTCATTTTATTTTCCTTTAAAGGAGACATTAAATGGTATACTATCACTAAAGAAAAAGTAAATAAAATGCTTAGAAGCAGGACGAATGTGCTTTGGAAGGACAGAGTGGTTAAACCATAGTAAGCTTGATATAGAACAAAGAAAAGAAAGGGGAAATACAGAAGACAAGGTACATTACATAAATTATAAATAAGTACATGCTGCATGCATCTTGGACAGAGCATTCTTAGGAATGTGGTTTGCACAGTCCTAATGCAGGGGATGCAGCTCTCAGTGGCTCATCAGGAAGACTGGTAAAGGCTGTTTAATGCTGAATCCTGGCAAGTCTTTTAGGTCAGGAGGTTACAAACACCATGGTCATAGTGAAGATTTGGCTGATAATTGCTAGGTTTGAAAGATAAGTATCTAGTCGACAAAGATGTGGTCAGGATGGTCCACAGGGCACCATCACAAGCAGTGGGAATCTGAAAACTGGAACTGAATTTGTGGGGGTAAACTATGTTAACTCTGGGCTGTAATTATCAAACCACTTCCCTAGGCTTTTTCAAAACACAGACGTGTGTGTGTGTGTGTGTGTGTGTGTGTGTGTGTGTGTGTGTGTGTGTGTGTAATGTGTTGGGAGTTTACAAAAGGCATTTTGCTTTCTTTGTATTATGTGACCTTAGGCCAAGCTTTCCTGTCAGCAGATAGGACTGTCATTTCTATTCATATGTTGCTGGATGCAAATGAGTCTCCCCTTTTATGTAACTCAGTGGAGATGCCTATAAATGCTGGGGGAAAATAGCTTGTTTTTCAGTCTTCTTGAGACAAACCACATGAAGAATCCAGGCACCAGAGTGGCATCTGGGCTCCTCCCCCATCCTGGCAATGCAGAACTGAAAATGATTTGTAGTAAAAGGATTAATAAAGGAACTCATTTCTTCCAATTAGCTCTCCTCAAAAAGGCAGAGTAAAATGTACTCTACTGCTCTTTGGTGAAGCAATCTAACATTTAACATCCTTTATAGTTAGAAATGCCCAAATGTAAATCTTTCTGTTAAAATTGAAGCCTTTCTCCCTGGTTCTCCAGGGAAACAAAGAACATGAAACCAGATTGCAAGTCCAATTTAGGTCCCCCCTTTAATCTCACTCAGATTCTCTTCCTTCATGTCCCACATCACAGTCTGCAACCATATACTTATATGTGTCTTTATTGTGTCTCTACCCCCATTTATGGTCTAGTACCCCAAGGGCAGGGAGCATATCTGCTCTGTTCACCATTACATTTCCAAAGCATAGTCCTGTGCCTTGTCTACAGTGGGCTGTCAACAAATATTTGACAGCTTATAGTAAATAAATAGGAGCTAAGATAACATGTATAATTTTGAACCTATTCTAGTATTTTGTTTAGTGTCAATACATACAGTAGGCATTGATATCATGTCTGCCATGCTATTTTAGGTTGGTAAGTCGTCCTACTAGTGAAGTGCTCCCTTATTACATCTCAAGAAATTGCTCAAAATAGTACTCCAAAATCTTTCACCAGAGCTAGTGAGACCTCTGGCTAGCCTATAGCTTTTCTTTTGTCAATCTCATTCAGTGATAACAGTTTAAAAACCTTCATGGCTAAAATGAACCGTGTGATACAGGATTATGGAATCATTTTTAGCTTAACACAGATAGTGAAGGAAAAATAAAGACATTTTCAGGTAAACAAACATTGAGAGGATCTGCCTTGCAAAAAGTCTTCAAGGACATTTTTCAGAGGAAAAGAATTGATACGGATTAGAAACTTGAATCTATATAAAGACAGGAATAACATTAAAGTAGGAGTACATAAAAGTAAAGAAAAACTTTATTTTTCTTATTCTGAATTGAGCTAATAGATAACAGTTTGTCCTAAATAATAGCAAAAATATATTCAATTACATATGTTAATATATGTAGAGATAGATAAATAGATATGCTGTGTACATGTGAAATGAATAACAGCAATGAAATAAAGAACTGGAGGAAGGAAGTAGGAATATTTTGCTGGCATAAGGTACTTGTACTACCCATGAAGTATTATCATGTTATTTGAAGTAGATTTTGAATGGTTGTGAATATCTATTGCAAACTCTGGAACAGCTTCTGAAAATGGTGATTAAAAAGAAAAAAAGAGTATAGTTAAAGTAAAAGATCCATGATAGCCAATACAACATTTAATAAGAAGAGCAAAGATAGAGAATTGTTACTACCCAACTTCACAACTTAGTATAAAGTTATAGTAATCAAGACAATGTGGTATTGACATAGGAAAAAATAGATCAATGAAACAGAGTAGAAGCCCCCAAAACAGGTCCACATAAATATAGTCAATGGATCTTTGACAGAAGAGCAAAAGCTCGACAGAGTAGCTAAGACAGTCCTTTCTGTAAGTGGTGGTGATGGAACAACTGGACATCCACATGCAAAATAAATGAATGTAGACACTTTATCAGCCCTAACTAAGAGTAACTTGAAATGGATCATAAACCTAATATATAAATGCCAAACCATGAAACTCCTAGAAGATGACATAGGAGGGAATCTAGATGACCTTGGGAGCTTTTAGATACAATAGTAAAGACAATCCATGAAATAACTAATTGAGAAGCTGGAATTTATTGAGATTAAAACTTCTCTTCTTTGAAAGGCATTGTAAAGAAAATGAAACGGCAGTCCATGGTCTGGGAGAAAACATTTGCAAAAGACACATCTAATAAAGGACTACCCCAAATATACAAAGAACACTTAAAACTCAGTGAAAAAATGATCAGCTTGATTTTTTTAAAAAATGGGCAAAAGTGCTGCAAGGACACCTCATCAAAGAGAATAAGCATATTAAAAGATGCTTCACATCATAGGTCATCAGAGAAATAGAGATTAAAATATCAATGATACCACTACACACCTACTGGGAAGGCCAAAATCCATAACCTGACAACACCAAATACTGGTGAGAATGTAAATAATATGAATTCTTATTCATTGCTGAAGGAATGAAAAGTAGTGCAGCTACTGAGGAAAACAATTCTGAAGTTTCCTGGAAGCTGAACATATTCTTACCAAATGAACCGATGATTTTACTTTTTGTTATTTACCCAAAGGAGTTGGAAACCTATGCTTCCACACAAACCTGAACATGAATGTTTGCAGTAGCTTTATTTATTTATTTATTTATTTATTTATTTATTTATTTATTTATTTATTTATTTATTTGTGGTACTGGGGATTGAACCCAGGGGCATTCTACCTCCGAGCTATACCCCCAACCCTATTTTTTATTCTTTATTTTGAAACTGAGTCTCACTAAGTTGCGGAGTGCCTCACTAGGTAGCTGAGGCTGGCTGTGAACCCGGATCCTCTGGTCTCAGCCTCCCGAATGCTGAGATTACAAGTGTGCGCCACCACGCCCGGCTAGTAGCTTTATTTATAATTGTCAGAACTTGAAAGTAATCAAGATGTTCTTCAGTAGGGGGATGAGTAAATAAATTCTGGTTCGATTGGGCAGTGGGATGTTGTATTGTGAAAAAAGTAAATGAGCTATTAAGCCATGGATATTATTTAGTGGAGGAAGCCAATCTGAAAATGCTACCTATTGTATGATTCTAACTTTGTAACATTTTGGAAAAGGCAAAAATTATGGAGTGAAAAGACCAGAGGTTTCCAGGGGTTATTGGGCAGGAGGGATGACTAGGTGGAGCACAGATGATTTTTAAGACAAGGAAGCTATTCTTTATTGTACTATAATTGGTACATTTCATTACGCATCTGTCCAAATTCAGAGAATGTACACCAAAAGCACACTCTAATATACACTACTGACTTTGGGTGGTGATGATGCACCAGTGTACAGTCACCAACTGTAATAAATACAGTATCTGCCATGGTTTGTGGATAGTGGGGGAGGCTGTGCTTGTGTGAGGGAAGGAGTACATGAGAATTCTAGTTTCTGCCCAATTTTGTTGTTAAACTAAAACTGCTCTAAAAATAAATTCTGTTGAAATGGGGAAGTAAATATCCTAGGATATGGGCATAGAATAGCAAATGGTGCTTCTTAAATGGGGTTGTCGAGGAAGATCTATGGGAGAAAATGCCATTGAATGTAGGCATGGAGGAAGCAAGGAGTGGTTTATGTAGCTTTTCTGGGCTGGAAACAAATAGTGGCCACCAGAAAAATTATGCCACCTTACTCTGCTCTGACAGAAGACTAGCATGCTCATTCAGGAAGGCGATGCTTCTATTTTTATACTGCACTTGATAGATTACATTGGAAGCATTGAATGCTGTGTATCCACTATTAGATATTTCACATATAAAAATAACATATCAGGTACTTGAATGCCACATTTGAAATGTGGAATATAGTCAAGCAAACAGTGATGAGTAGAAAAAATATCTAATAATTTTTTAACATTAAAGACATGGATATCATGCTAAGCATTTTATCTACATTCTCTCATTTAACCAATTTAGTTGTTCATGAGACAGGCATGAAAATTAACTCTCTAATTTACACTTAAGATGGAGGATCTTGAAAGTTGAGTAGCTTACACAAAACCACACAACTAGTTAGAGATACCACGAAGATTCGAGTCCAGGACAACTGATCTCAAGGCCCACTCCCTTATCCACCTCCCCCTTGAACCAGATGCTGTTGTCTGAAGATGAAGGGAAGAAACAGGGAGCAATTAGCTTAAGGACAAGCTGAAAAGGTGTGATGAGAGCTGTCTCCAAATACTAGAAGACTTCGCAGGTGGAAAAAGATTACATGTGGGTCTGAAGAGAATGTGTAAAAGTGGCAGGGAAGCAAATCACCTGAATAGAAACAATGACTAATGAAGAGAATTGCTTAAACTATTAAGGACTACCTTTGAAGACAATCCTATCCCCATTACTCAAGATATTTGTGTTAGTCAGCTTTTCAGCATGTTGACCAAAATACTTGATAAGAACAACTTCGAAAAAGAAAGATTTATTTTGGCTCAGAGTTTCAGAGGTCTCAGTCCATGGTCAGCTGGCTTGAAGGCAGAAACAGAAACATCATGGCAGAAGGATGTGGTGGAGGAAAGCTGCTCAATTCACGGCAGTTTGGAAGCAGGGAGAGAAGAAGGGGCTTGAGAGAAGATAAAGCCTTCCATGGCACAACCCCAGTGACCTGCTTCCTCCAACTATGCCCCACCTCCTAGTAAATTATTCAGCCATGAATGGATTAATCTACTGATGATGTCAGAGTCCTCATGGTCCAATCACATCTTAAAAGCCCCACATCTGAACACATGGGACTTTGGGGGACATTCTAAATCCAAAACATAACAGTGTTCAAAAGAGAAAGAATGCTGAGGAAATGACTTAGAACTGTTTTACAAACCATAAATATCAGGTAAATTATTAGGTCATGAAACTGTTCTAGTGAGATATTAGCAGCATTATTTTTAAATAAAAGTAGAAAAAATAGAAGGGAAATTATATGAAGTGCAACCTTGATGAAATCAATTATATTTTATATATGTTTATGTATTAACCAGATTGTGAAAATGTATTTCTTGTGTCATTAAATATATATATAAAAGCTGCTGACTAAAAAATTGGTCTCCAAACCTTGGTGGGTCTTTGAATAAGTGCTCCTTGATAAAGTTATCTCTCATGTTTAGTGAGTAGAAAAAAAAAAACACAAGCAACACAGGTGAGTTTTAAATATACTTTTATTGATGCATTATAATTTTGCATCATAGTGAGGTTCAATGTGTTACAAATACGTGCACGTAGCACTGGATGTGATTCCTTTCAGGCCACCCAACTCTTCCTCATCCCCATACGTGTTAGTTAGACTGGTAGTGTACCTTCATATTTGGACATAGGGATGTAGCATTATTTGAATTGTTCCACTCATCAAGCCTCCTTCTTCTCCTCCCCACCTCCCTTCTCCAACCCCCTTCTACTGTTCTGTTGTTTTCTTTCCTTCCTCATTAATCTGAAGTTTCTTTTATTTGCTATTTTCTCTCCAGCTTTCACATATGAGAGAAAACACATGACCCTTGACTTTCTGAATATGGGTGATCTCACTTAGTATAATATTCTCCAGCTTCATCCATTTTACTGCAAATGACATAATTTTGTTCTTCGTTATAGCTAAATGAAGTTTCATTCTGTGTTTGTACCACATTTTATTATCTAGTCATCTGTTGACAGACACCTAGTTTAGTTCTATAATTTGGCTATTGTGAACCATGCTGCTATACACATGTATAAGCAGGTATCATTATAAAATTATGATTTTAATCCTTTTGGAAAGATACTGAGAAGTGATATATCTGGGTCATATGCTGGTCCCATTTCTAGTCTTTTGAGGAACCTCTATACTAATTTACATAATAATTGTAGTAATGTACACTTCCATCAACAGTATATAAAAGTTCCTATTTTCCCATATCTTCTCTAGCACTTATTGTTAATTTGTTTTCTTGATGATTTTCATTCTAACTGGAGTTAGATGGAATCTCAGTGTGGTTTTGATTTGTATTTCCTTGATTGCTAAGAATGTTGAACATTTTCTTCATATATTTATTAGTCATTTGTATTTCTTCTTTTGAAAAGTATTTATTCAGTTCAATTGCCCATTTTGATTGAGTTGCTTGGTTTTTAGTGTTAAGTTTTTTAAGTTCTTTGTATATTTCAGACATTTGTCCTGTGTCAGAGGAGATGACAAAGATTTTCTTTCACTCTGTAGGCTCTCTCTTTAGCTAGTTTTAATTAAGCTAAACTTATTCAATTTTAGTGATCCCATCCTTTAGTCTCACAAATGTCACTATGAGGCATTTTGGGGTAGTTTGTTATGCAGCAATAGATAACAAAAATAGATGGTGACAATATATCTTATATATCCTAGCTGATTGTCTGGTTGTTTTTAATCTCTACTCCTGGCAAAATAAAATATATTCCCTACTTTAAAAAAACCACAAAACAAAACTTTTGCCTCCATGAAATTGGGTGTTCTTGGACTTGATTCCTCTTTGTCCTTTCAAGAGAAATGAATAGTATAGAATAAATAGTCCTTCTAAATGTACCATGGATAAAATATCCTTTCCTAAAATCACATTATAAAAATAAAATATAAAAAATAATAAAATATCCCTTCTTTTTTTTAAATGAGGGGTAATAGATAGTGTTTCCAAACACAGCCACAAAAACATTGCCCATTCTATATCATCTTTTGCATTTTGCTTTGTCACCTTCCATCAAAAAGCAGAATCTATTTTCCCTCCTCATGAGTCTGGGCTAACCCTATGGTTTGGTTGGCATTCTCACTGCTGTGATTGAAACACCTGACAAGGGGGCTTACAGTGCTGGAGATTTGGGTCCATGTTAGTCCAGGTGGGGATTGCAGACCTTAGGGCATGGCAGCAGACTTGAGCAAAGGGAGAAGGTGAAAACTTGTTGTCAGCTTAGGGAGGCAGGGGAGAGGGAAAAACCGTAGCAATCTTGGCCTGGGAGAACAGGGTCCCTGGCCATAACTCCAGGAGCTCACCTCAAGCCATGTCCCACCTCCAAACATGGCTGCCTTATGTCTAATACATGAGGAGTTGAGGACATCTTAAAACCTAAAGCATAACACTGGTGTTCAATAGCAAACTGTAGCAGAAATGAGGCTGTATAACTTCCAGGGCTTGGATTTTAGAGATCTGCAGCTTCTATTCTCATCTCGTAGAATGTTCCTTTTGGGATCCAGCTGCTGTCTCTATGACAGTCCAAGTGGTCATGTGGAGAGGTCCATATGGAGGAAAGCCAAAGTCCTTGATGATAACCCTAGCTAGCTGCTGAGCTCACACAAGAGGCTCCTTTTGGCCTTCCAACCATCCAGTTGACACCAAATGAGGCATTCTTACACAAGTCATGAAATGGTAGGAAATACTAAACTGCCGCCATTGTGAGCCATTTTGGGGTGGTTTGTTATGCAGCAATAGATAACAAAAGTAGATGGTGACAATATATCCTAGCTGATGATCTGAATGTTTTTAATCTCTACTCCTGGCAAAATAAAAATAAGCCATCTGATGTGTATTCCCTACTTAAAAAACAAACAAACTTTTGCATCTATGAGATTGGGTGTTCTTGGACTTGATTCCTCTTTGTCCTTGTAAGAGAAATGAATAGGATAGAATAAATAGTGCATCGTGTTGTCATCTCAACTATTACTTTGTAACTATTTTAGTGCTTCTTATACCATTCCATAAGAATCTGAATTTCTACATGGTAGACTGCTTAAGATAAAAGCTCTGTCTTATCTGTCTTCACTTCCTCAGCATCTATTTAATGCTGGACACATAGCATGTCCTTAATAGTCTAGCAGAATTGAATTTCAGTTTTCTATTATTATTCTTTTATAACATTTTTTTGTTGTTGCTTTCAATTACCAGCATGCTAGGGAGAGCATCTATCCTAGACATAAAGCCTGTGGTACTTATTTCATGAAAATGTAATGGAAAGAGAGCAAGAACATTTGAGAGAAGGCACATGAAAAGGGAAAAAGCACCATGCCCATGTAAGGAGTGCTCTAGCCATAGCTGTGAAATATTTCCCAACAATATCAGCTTACATAGTCCTAAAAACAAACAGACATAATTCTACATCGACACCACAGAGCCTCTGCAAGGAGATAAGGTAAATGCTAATTATCAAGAGTTCATTCTTTTAATTAAAAGCTTCCTGTTGGCATAGAAGAATTAAAAAGGGAGGTTTGACATACAGATGCTTATATTTCTGATGGTGGATGTTTTATTTCCTTTGCTTGTGGCCTGTTATTCAGATCGAGGTCCCAAGCAGAACAGTTTTGTCAGATATTTTTAGATGTCAAATGTAACTGAACCAATAGTAATTAAGCCATCTATTAATTGTACTAGCTCCTAGTTAGTTACATGACTTAGTTATTTAGTTAAAACACCTATTTTCAAGTTACTGAATATGTTGTCAAGCAAAACATTAACTATAATTATTCATTGCTATAAATCTTTGTTACTGATATGAGCTTTCTAATCTCTACTTGTAAGACTGCTACAGGTCTACCATCTGGGCAGGGGAGAGAGAGCTGCTGAATGTCACAAAATACATTTTATGTGTACAGATACTTCCTTCTTTTCGGGAATCATTATCTCTGATAATGATAGCATTGACTTTATCAGCCAGAATCCCAGACATATTTGATCTTCAGCTGATGAATTCCCATGGTCTTTGAACAACTGAGTGGCCCCAATTGCCAAATATGTGAAAAACTATGCTTAATCTACTTTTCTCCTTAATTGAAAATGACTAAAATTTTTCCATAGTTTTAAAATGAAGACCTCTTATAAAAATTAAATTCTACTAGTAAATTATAAATTGTTATGACTCTTTCATTCTTTATTAAATGAATGCATACGATCAACTGGCTAGATCAAAAGTTTTAAGATACCAAGAGGAAATGATCATGGATTGAACAGCGCTTTAATTCTGTGGTTTGGTTCTATATTATCAAGAGATCAGAGAGCATCATTGCGATATTCTTCCCCAAAGGATTTCATTCATGAAGAAACCAAAAGGAGAGGAAGTGGGGGGATCATTAGGCAATGCTTATTTTTGTAATAAACCCTACGTTAGCTTTGACTTTCTTGGATCTGATGATTCCCCATCAGAGAAAGGAACATCTTTAACATATTAGGAGCATTGTAGTGGTTGAGTATAGGAATTCCCTGCCCATTTGAATGAATTAAACAAAGTACTTTCTTAAGAGGGAAAAGGGAAATGTTTTCATTTGAGATGTTTAATTTCTCAGCTTTCAGCTGAATTTTATTTGATCCCAGGACAACTGATGTGCTGAAAGTGGGACTCATTTCAACACTCTGATCCCATGAGTTTGGAGTTGGGAGTTTGTGACTAAATTTTAAAAGATATTTTACTTGTTTATAGATTCTCATCTAGCATATAATAATCATTCTCCATTATCAAGTGCATACCATCACTTTCTATTAGCATTCTTTTGATTGGATGTCCAAAATATCTTGTACATTATAATTAGCTTTATATTAAATCAAAGAGAGTAAGAAATAATTCCAGAAGAGGTAAAAATGAAGCAAAATGACATTTTCTATGAAGTGGTCACTGAGGAATTTCTATGAAGGGATAATAGATAAAATGCAAACATGGAAAAAGGCAAATGTTCTGTGGCTTGCATGCCTAAAAGGCTCATGTAAAATTCTCTTATAACTTGAAAAAGGCAGACAGAGATCATATCTATTGAAAGAGAAATTCTCAGTCAGGAATTAGTAGTCAGGTAACTGAGCAAAGTCTAATTAACTAGCTTTTTCATGAACACTAAGCACTAACTAGCATGCTTGAAGAAAAAAAGATCCTTGGAGTCTCTGGGGTCTTCTTGGCTCTTCCTCTCCAGCTCCCCCCCACCACCATCCTAAAGGCTCCTGTGTAAAATGCTCAGTCTCTTCTCTTTGGTCTTTTCCCTTGTTTGTCTTAGATCCTGGTCCTTCTCACCATCATACTCCTTCATCACCTGGTCTTGTATTCATAGAGAACAGATCTGCATTTTCTAAACTCCATCTTCTATTATCACATTGATTCTCTCTCACAATGCCACTTCTCTACTGCTCAGCATTCCCAGTTCTGGTCATTTAACAAATCTGCTCTAGAGGCCCAGAAGTCACAAAGTTAAGTCTAGTATCAATTCCCTGGGAATGCCAACCATAGCAAAGGCTTCTAAGGCTCCTGTTCAGCTCTTCCACATCCCTAGGAAACTACCCGCGTTCTGGCCCACCAACCTGGGCCCAACCTCCCAACCCTCAGACTATATTTGAATGAAACTAGAATTGTGCACGCTTATAATCCCAGTACTTAGGAGGCTGAGATAGGAGGATCACAGGTTAGAAGACAGCCTCAGCAAGTAGTGAGACTGTCATCAACCTAGTGAAACCCTGTTTCAAAACAAAAATAAAATAGGACGGTGGATGTAGATCAGAGGTAGAATGCCACTGGGTTCAATCCCCAGTACCACAATAAATAAACAAATAAATAAATACATAAATAAATGCTCTAAGATAAGTCAGGCATGGTGGCACATGCCTATAATCACAGGGACATGGGAAGTCTGAGCTAGGAAGATGTCAAGTTCAAGGCCATCCTGGGCAACTCAGTGAAATCCTGTTTCAAAATAAAATATAAATGTCTGGGGATGCAGCTCAGTAGTAGAACACTTGCTTAGCATTCATGAAGCCCTATATTTACTCTCCAGTGCCATTAAAAAAAGAAAAAGAAAGTAAGTTCTGGGATCTCTAGAGTCATGTGGTGATTATACTTCCCACCCTCACCTACCAGATTTCTATCACACCAATATATACTCCCAGATTTTCATCTCTGGTAAATATGGTATAGGTGATATATATCTCAAGTGAAGAAAAGATGGACATTTACAAAGAATGGGTCATGACAGCCAGTTGGATCAGGAAGGAGCATGCACTGGAAAACAAGAAAAATGGAAGGACTAAATGATCACAGGCAGAAACAGCTGGCTTTGGGGTAAAATGACTATAAGAATAGAACAGAAGAGAATAGTGCTCTTTTTGGATTAAGAAAGATAACTGTGGGGCATGGTGGCACACGCCTGTAATCCCAGTACTTGAGAAGCAGAGAAAGGAGGTTTTGAGGCCCGCCTTAGCAACTTAGCAAGGCTCTCAACAACTTAGCAAGACCCTGTTTCAAAATAAAAGATAAAAAGGAATAGGGGTGTAGTTCAGAGGTAGAATACTCTTGGGTTCAATACCAGTATCAAAAAAAAAAAAAAAAGTGGATGACCTAGTGAAAGAGATTTGGGATCCAGACAAGGGAAGTGTAGGAGACAGATAGGATATAATTATGATATGATTTTTAAATTGCAGTAAATGCAGAATCAACCTAGAATAATTTCCCACAGTATCCCAAAGCCACAGAAGGCAACTCTGCAAGCAAGAGAGATACGGTTGTAAAATATCCATGGTCCAGGGTGACCTTGGTTTGTTCTCAAAGCCCAGAAAACAGCAGATTTTAAATAATGGAAGAATGACTCCATTGCCAGTGCTATGGCTCCCAATAGTTGGCCCAGACTAGTACTACCATTGTTGCATAGGTTGATTTGGGCAGCTTTAAAAACAACAGGCTATCTGAGATCCATCTCTGGAGATTCTCATTTGGGAAGTCTGACATGGGAATGAGAAGCCTGAGTTTTTCAAGTGGTGCCTGGCTGATTCAAATGTATAGCCAATTATAACCCCCCTGAGCTAGAAGTTCAAGTACTGAGCTCAGTGACTAACATCCTCTGCTTGATTGTTGACTCTGTCTCAAAAAGTCTATAGGATGAGATGACAATATGACAATGAACAAAAGGCTAGACACACAGGTATGTGTATGTGAGGCTGTTCATAGTGGGACCAAGGCCAGATGATCTGAAGAGCATGTAGCTAAAGAAGAAATAAGCAACCAACACCCAGGCCTGAGAGAAGCTCAAGAGCTGCAGGGAAAGTGTGAAACTTGCATCAGAAAAGAAAAAAAAAAATGACCCTGGGAAAGAGCTGATACCAAAGTACTACATGAGCAAAAATCCAGAGGCATTCTATCTTTGAGCTACACCCTGCAGATCCATTTTATGTTTTATTTGGAAACAGAGTCTTATGAAGTTGCTTAGCCTGGCTTTGAACCTGTGAGCCTCCTGTCTCAGCCTCCCAAGTACTGGGATTACAGATGTGAGCCACCACACCCAGCTTGCACTTCTGTCTTGAAATAGTCTTTCCTTTGGCACTTCTTAGCACAACATTATTTGCTTTTATTCCCACTCCTCTAGTTCTCTTTCTCAATGTCTTCTCTTTTTATCCTTTTGCATTTGATTGGGTGTTTTCCCCAAGACTGCCAACATATGACTTCTACTTAGAAGAATGCTACTTGTTCCTCCCTTCTGGACAGAATTAGGGACCTCTCCTATGATGTTCTGATTAGTCCTCTTCATCTGGACCCCACCATCCTCTTTGCACACTAATCATTGTGTAGTGTTATCTTCCTCCCCACCAGATGATAAGCTTGCTAGGGGAGGGGACTGGCAACCAGGGAATATAGTTGGTTCTCAGTAAAAAAAAAAATCTTTCAGAAGGAGAGATGAAAGGTTTCAAAGTAATGAATGAAGTCTCTGGTTTCCAAAGCATTTGTGGTGTATATTGTCCAGTCAATTCTGGTCACCATACCCCCCTTTCCAGTGATCAATTTGGTAATGGGAAAATCTAAGCCATTTTGGGTCAGTGGGACATCAGATGAGGCTTATCTGGACCTTCTGCAAAAGAGAACCAAGTTTCTCTCCTTCCTGTTGAGTGGAGGGGAAGTATTGGCCCCAGTTGCTGCTGATGGGCAAAACATAACTTTGAAGGAAACCAGCCTCATTATACTGCTCATTCCATATCATAGTGGAAATATGGAAGGAACCTGGATCTTCCATGATATTATTGAGTCATTGAATTAACTAGCCCTAACCCCCAATTGCCTTCTGGATTATATGTTATATGTGATAATATTTCAGTACATAAAATATCACGTGTGTGTGTGTGTGTGTGTGTGTGTGTGTGTGTGTGTAATAGAGAGTATTTTATGAAACACTAGTATACAAGATTTGGAAGCATTGCATACTGTATTTCTCAGTTAAGGAGAAAAGTATATGGAATATAGCTTTCATACATTCAGCAATTGGGGAAACCAGTTGTTCAGAGACCATTTAAATTCGTGCAGCTAAAGATGAGACACTTTTGAGATACTCAGTAGTAAAGCCAAGTTTACCATGATCCATGATCACAGACAAAATTTGCAAATGGAAATATTTATGGACATAAAATGATTCTCATGGCATTCAGCAGCCTCCCCAAATGCCCAGAAAATAAGCTTCTAGCAGTCTTACAAGTGGGTATTAGCAATCCCATATCAATGGCAAGGAACTGTCAGCAGTGAATAATTACAGTAAATATTTTGAGAATTCTGGAATAAATATGTTCTCCTCCCTGAAATATCTTTCACATTCTGTTAAAATCCTGATTCTTCTTCAAGTTCTTGCTGAAACTCGAATCTCTGAGAATGAATGGGCCACCTAAACTGTGAGTAGTACATTTCTCTTCCAAATGACAATTTCACTTATCATTTGTGTCGCTCATTCAGCTACTATAGTCCTTGTACCATTGCTTCATCTTTGTCTATGCCTTGACTTCTAAATCTGGCATAATCATGTACAGATGTAATCTGAGTCTTTCTCTGCCCTGAATACCTCTCAAGCCCCCAGACACCAGTTTGAGAGTCACTCACCTAGCCTGCTCCTTTTATTTTCATTACTTACCCTGGTAGAGACTATGTGACAGGTCTTAGAATGTTTTCATAACCTCTATTTCTGGCACGTGCCGTGAGCTTCCTATTCGTTGATTATGTCAGTCACTCTTCTCTTCCCTGGAACCTGGCAGTGAGGAAGACGCCCCCCCCCCATCTACATCACCCTGCCCTAGCAGTGAGAGCATCAAAGGAGAGAGGCAGCACCCTAGTGCAGACTCACCCACGGGAGCACTAACCAGGTCTTGAATCAGTTCCACAGCTGTGAGACCAGAGGAGGTGATGAATTCAGGAGTGTTTTCAAATGTTTTGCCCAAAGACCTGGTAAAGAATAAAGATGATCTAAAAACTAGTCCTAGGACTGAGCATGGGGAAGAGCAGGGCAATTACAAACTGTTCTGTTTCATTTGACTTTCGGTTGAGATAATGATACAATTATAAAATTCTTCATGTCCCTGAAGGTATAGTGCAAATCCCACCTCTTTCTCCAGCTACCCCTGGTCAGTTACCCTAAATCAACTGTTGGTGATTCCACCTTACATTGCTCAGTTCTGCGAAAGTGCAATCTTCTGTTCTTCAACAGCACAAGACCTATCAGTGATCAGCATCTTTACATGCTTTATCTCTTCCACCAAGGTGTAGACTCCTTGGGGCTCTGCTCCATGGTGGGTAGTGGTTACAATATGGACCCTGTGGACAGATGATCTGGATTTGTATCACGGAAAACCCTCTTACTAGATTTGATTCTGTGGGCAAGTCAGCCAATCCAAGCCTCAGCTTCCTCATCTTTAAGTTGAAATAATAATAGTATAATAGTAGCAATAATATCTACTTTATAGGGTGGAATTGTGAGGATCAAGTGAGAAATGCATATCACTTACCACAGTGATAACTAGTAACTCAATAAATCTTAGCTAGTGATTATTACCTTTTGTAAGTCCAACAGGACCCAGTATTGTGCACTAAAATAGAGGGTGCTTAAGTCGATATTTCTTGAGTAAATTGGATTCATAAATGAATGAATCTCACCAAGGCACCCTAGAGACATATTGCTACATAGGACAAGACACAGAGTCTCCAAGACAGAGGATGACATCTGGTATAGCCAGAGGTCAGAGCACTCAAATTCTCAGCCTTAAATCCTCTTCTTACCATGCAATGATCTTGCAGATTTTATTTGGTTTCCTTTCTTTTTGGTTTTACTATGTCCCAAAGTCATCTTGATTGTTTTGAGGAAGACCACCCCAAAGTTTTATAACACAGGCTTTATTTTGAGAAAAGCACTATGTTTCCACTTCAAACACTGGAGAAGAACCCTGCCTCAGTTTGGCTTGTCACACATATTGAATGAACATCTTATGGACTGCCAGTGGGACACTGTAGGTCAAAAGTGTATATTTTGTGTTTTATTGTCAAAGGCATAACTTGAATTTTTCTGAAAATGTTCTCTTATTACTTTCTGTTTTGGGGGTACTGGGAACTGAACCCAGGGGCTTTGTACTTCTGAGCTACATCCCCAGTTCTTTTTCTTTTTTGTTTCGAAACAGGGTCTTACTAGGTTGCTGAGAGTCTCCCTACATTGCTAAGGCTATCCTTGAACCCATCATCCTCCTTTTCAGCCTCCCAAGTACTGGGATTACAAGCATAGGCCACCACACCCAGCTTCTCATTCTAAGACATGAAAATCCTCATATTTATAAAAGTTTTCCTGAGTTTTTTATTTATAAGTTTGAAAAAATAGTGTTTCCGATAGCAAGACCTAAGCACCTCGAATGCTTTTGTCTAAGTACCCTTTGAAGCTTCCTAATGTCTTTTTAGCTTGATCTTAAATTCAGAACTGAGGTATCTTAGGAAGAAGAAGAGAAAAGGGAAGCTTATAACAAGCTCAGATGAGTACAACAATTTATTCAAAAGCCCCAAAAGTCCTTGGCATCTGTAGGACTGTGTTTTTGTAAGCCACCTGGATTCTTTACAGCACAGAAAAGCTTAGGTGTTCTCATTTTCTTCCTTCCCTGCTTCCCGCCAGAACAACCACGAGCAACTGATAAAAGGATTTGTGCAAAGCCACACACATAAAATGCTCCCTTCCTGCTGGTGCCAAGCAGTCACGTAATGAATGACTTGGGGCAGCTCTAAGGGCAGTTATCTGTCCCTTTAGCAACCCTTCTTGGAGTGGAGTTGGCAAGCCAAAGGATCCATGTGGAATTCCCTTGTGCTGGAGACAGGAAGAAAGAGGGTGAGTTACTCAGGAACTTTCCAGTGGCCCATCAGGATTGGAAGAGCTGGTCAGTAAAAATGTGATGAGAAACTAATCCTGATCAATACTAACAGCTCAGGGTAGTGGCTGCAGCCCTCTGGAGGCTTGCTTCCTCTATGCTCTTCACCTTAGGAATTTTTGGAAAGAATTTAAAAGGGAAACTAAACATATCTTTTAATGTTCTTGGCTGAAAAAAGCAAAAGAAAATACTGTGATTTTTCTCTTAATCGCTGGACAAAGGCGGGATGTGGTTCCATTATGTCTGTCGTGGCCCTCTGTCTGGCCTTGTGGTAATTGCTGGGATCTTTGTCTCTATGTGAGGGATGCCGCATACCACCCTGGTTCCCACTAGAGTCAGTGGTCTGTTTCCTCTTTGTCTTCTTTCTGAACTGCCACTGCATGCCTTCCACCTCCCCAAATGTGCTGTCTTGCATTATTCAACTAAAAAGATGCTTTAGCAGCACCAGCGTCTTCAGATGTGGTTCGCTCAAATAGCATCCTACCAGCAACTAAGCAGTAACTGGCATCCATCAGCCTCTGATGAGCAAGTGAGCCCAGGGAGACGAGACCGCTTCAGGCTTAAATAAACAACAATAAGAACATGTGCATATTCCAAAAGAACACACACCGAATTTAATAAAGACTCCAGGCCCCCAGAGGCCATGTTGGTGGATAACACTGGGAGTTCTTTTGTTTTCTTTCTGGATCTTCTTGTATAGGTTTGTCTCTGGATGCCACAGTTCCAAATCTATGGTCTCAAAGATAGTGAGGCAATTCACCTTCGATCATGCTGCCTCTTTGTAGCTGAGTGCTGGGGACAGACCACTGAGGGGCTTCTTAGAGCACAGCTCAGAGGGAGCCAGGGAATCATTAGATTCAACGTGCTCTGGCCACTCCACAAATGCTGGGTTCAACCTCAGCGGAATTGGGTTAAGAGCAATGATGAAATTCTGTGCTGTATTACTTGAAGGAGAGCCTTAAAATCCACATGTCCCTGGAGGTAGCTAAAGAACTACAATAAAATGCAGTAGTTAGCTGGGCATAGTGGCGCTTATGCCTGTAATCACAGTTCTTGGGAGGCTAAGACAGGAGAATTGTGGATTAGAAACCAGCCTTGGCAACTTTGAGAGGCTCTCGGCAACTTAGTGAGACCCCTGTTTCAAAATAAAAAATAAAATAAGACTGAGGCTGTAGCTTGGAGGTAGAATGCCCTTGGGTTCAATCTCCAGCACCACAAGCAAAAAATAAAAAATACAAACACAAAAAAATAAAGTGCAGTATTCCTTGGACATAAAGAGAGTAGAAAGAGGGAATATAGCTGAAGGCATTTGGAGGCTGACAGAGAAGAGGATATTTGAAGGAGCTCTGAAGAAAGAGCAAAGTAGCCTGTTTGCCCTGTGACGACAGGAATGTGCACATTCGGGTTTGTCACAGTGGGTAGGGGAGGGGACCGTGCTCAGACTCAGGTGAGTGCTCAGGTGTGCTGGCTGTTCACAGGGGTGCCCTGTGCAGAGAGGACTTTTGAGTCTGAGAGGGAGGCCAGAGAATAGGTGTGAGCACACAGCTCTTCACAAAGCTCCTTCCCATGCAGTGCTGCCCACAGCTGACTCTTGCCTCCAGTTTTCCACGTTGGGCGAGGCCAGCACGCTGGGCCACTCATCTGAATGTGCCCACGGCCTCCGGAGGGAAGGGAAGGAGGGCAAGGGACAGAAAGAATGCTCACAGGAACCGCACGTGGGCTTGCTACTGCGTCCAAATGTGACTGCTCTTTCACTAGGCAGGTATGTGGAGTTAAAGTTTGTCTCCTGGAAAGGCCAGGTGGTGTAGTTTTTTACTCTTTCAGTACAGGGAAGGGAGAGAAAGAGCGAAGACTCCATATGCTCAGCAGCACAGGGCCATTTTTCATTGGGGTAAATCTGGCTTCCTGTCCTTGACCCTGCATTACTTTATCCTGTCAGGAAGCAGCTGGTGGGGTAAAACTCAGTGCAGCCCAGCAGCCACCAGGGGTGGGGGTGGGGAGGGGGGCCAGGAGGTGGCTGCCCTGACTCTGATTCAGTCTGCCTCCCGGTTAGCAGTGGCAGCTAGAGGTCCTGTGAAAAGCGTCTGGCTGCCTCTGCTGGCTGGCCTCCAGGAAGAACTGTTCACAGGCCTGTTCTCAGGAGGCCTCGTGCCAGAGGGTCTAACTGGGAACACAAAATGCATTGCCTTTTTTAATTTTTTTTTTCCACCAACCTCAAAGAGATCCTTTTATGGGCAGACCCGTGCCTGCCTCCTCTTTTTAAATTCCTGTTGAGAGGCTGACCTCCATTGGCCTGGGGGAGGCAACAGGTGACCCCCTCAGAGAGTGGGAGGCCATCAAAGCAGCTCTGTCTCTGGTCTCTGCGGAACTGAAGACAAACAGAGCTTTCAGCTTGAAAGGACATGAGCGTCACCCTGAGACATGCCGTGGAGTTTGGTGGTGGCAGAGCTGTGAGTCTCTTGGCCTCCCAGAGAGACTGTAGCTGGTCCCTAAGCTTTGGAAACTCACTGGGTTTTACACATCACATTAGCAAACAGGAGAACAGGATTGTGACTACCTTTTAGGAAACATTCCTTAGGTTTTTAACCCAAGTATACACAGATACATTTTGGTTTCACTTACCCTCACTACTGTCTCTTCTGCAGATTGCTGTAGACAGAAGATTCTGAGTTCCCTGGCTTTCCACACCACAGTCCAAATGCAACAAGATGCCCTAGGTTGGAGGAATGTTTCTTAAGCACTAGGGTGTCTAGGATTTTTTGAATCTCAAAGAAAGTGTTAATTTGATATTTTGAATGTATTAAGCCACAATTAAGTGTTGTAACACGAAGAGAGATTGAAAGCTGGCTCCAGCCACCACTCAGAAGTCAGCAACTTGATTTATAGATCCCGATTTAAGGAAGGACTAACCAGACATGTATCTGTTTAACAGAAAGCCAGAAGCTTTTGTTACTTGGGGTATAAGTGAATTTGAGTTCATTACAGTGGCCTTCGTTAGTCTTAGATTTAGATCTTTACATTTATTTTATGTTTGGAGTAATGACATTAAAAGGAAGTTATAAAAATATTGTGGGTTATTTTTCTGCAATTAGGAAGACTTGGAATAGATAAATTGTGCCCTTTGGTGTGTTTCTGTTTTTGGTTTTATTCTAGCCTCATTCATTTATATATTTTATTAATTTAACATGCATGTAGAATTCATATGCTGTCTTGTGCTAAACTAACCATTCAAATTTGGTGTTAGAAAGCCAGGAGAAGCCATGGTATTTGCTACCAGTTGTCTACAAGGCCTAGAGAAAAGCGGGAAAGGGTACCACACACAGCGTTCTCACAGACTGTAAAATTTAGTCCTGCATTATTTCACTGACTCGGAGAAGCTGACGTAACAAATCTCACAACTTTGGGATGTGAAGCAATAAACCAGAAATAGTAGACAGTGGAGTCAAGACTCAGGCCTAGGTAGCTTGTATAGTGTTTGGTTGCATTCAAAGAACTAAGCCTTGGGCTTCGTGACTGGTTGGCTCTTGGTGAGTTGTGAGCACTCTGCTTCTCCAGGATCTGCTTCTGTAAAGTGGGGATTCTTACAAAACAGTTATCCTGCAGCCTTGGATCGGGGATAACATAAAGGTGATAGTCATTTATGCAGGGATCATTGTTTACTGTTTACAACCAGTATATACTTTTTGACACAGGAAAGAACTTTGAAAAGGTGAAGGCTGGACAGGCAGAAGTGATTACTGTGCTTCTCATCTTAGAACTTTAGTTTCCCCAACAGCGAAGGAGGTGGCTTTCATCTATCTCAAATATATAACAGGAGTTTGGGAGGTGTTCTTCAGACAGTCTTTTCAGAGCTAATGGGATGTTCACTAAATTGGTTTGGAATTGAAATATCCCTCAGAAAAGTTCATGTGTTGGCAATGCAGAAATGTTCAGAGGTGAAATAATTGAATCAGGACCTTATCTTCATCTGTGGATTAATCCATGTGAATGGTCTTACTAGGTGGTAACTGTAGGCAGGTAGGGCTTAGCTAGAGGAAGTAGGTTACTGGGATATGGCCTTGGGAGCTACGTCTCTCTCTGTCTCTATCTCTCTGTCTCTGTCTCTCTCTCCCCTTCCGGCCACCTTGTTTGAGCTGCTGTTCTCTGCCATGCCCTGCCACCATGATGTTTCTGCCTTGAAGCTGGCCAACTATAGTCTGAACCATGAGCCAAAACTTTTTCTCCTTTGAGTTGTTCTTGTCAGTTATTTTGATCACAGTGATGAAAAATCTAATACATTCACTCAAAAAATTGTATTAAGTATCTCTTCCTTCATAAGCATTATACTAGATAGTGGGAAGGTGAGCAAAACTAGATCCAGTCCCTTGGAGAGATTATAGTCTAGAAAGAGAAACAGATTAATTAATTAATTGTTACCAGGGATTAAACCCAAGGGCATTCTACTTCTAGCCCTTTTTATTTTTTATCTTGCAACAGGGTCTTGCTAAGTTGCTGAGGGCCTCTCTTGGTTGGTGAGGCTGTCCTCGAACTTGCAATCCTCCTTTCTCAGCTTCCCAAGTACACATGACATGTACCACCACAACAAACATATACCATATTACAGACATGTACCATTACACCAGACAAAAATAAGCTTAAACAAAATAATGCAAGGTCTATTGTAGGAAGTGCTAGAAAAAAGGCTGAGGCAGAGCCAGAGCTCAGAGTAGTCAGAGGAAACTGTTCTAGGTGAGCAGTGCAAACAGATAAAGGAGTAATGATGGAAATAAAGGGTTGGAAGATGCAAAAGGCATTACCAAGGTAGATGAGGCTTCAACTGGATTCTCAGTGTTTGAAGGCAGGAGCTTCGTGGTTCTTGTTTCTGAATCCCCAGCATGAAGCACATACCTGGGACATGGAAGATGCTCAATAAAAATGAGAAGCATTAGCTCCACAGTGAGACAGTTTCACAAACTACAGACCTTTGAAGAGAATATTTATTTTCCTTATTAAGGATTAAATTCTCACAATTAGTGATTAGTATTGGTAGGTGTGTGTGTGTGTGTGTGTGTGTGTGTGTGTGTGTGATAGAGAGTAAGAGAAAGAAAGGTGAGAGGCCACTTGGCAAACATTCATTAGGCCTCTGAAAAGTGAAGAGGTTTAAGTCTTACCCACCCTGCTAGAGATCTCCAAGGGGTCAACACTTGGTTTGTCCAACACTTATCTGTTCTATAGAAGCCCCAAAGGAATTATTCTAGACTGAGTAAATCTAGCATGGGGATTCAGGAAGTGAATTCAATCATTCTCCCCCACCCCCACTCCCACCCCCTTTGGTGCTGGGGATCAAACCCCAGGGCTTTATGCATGCTAGGCAAGGGTTCTACCTCTGCGCTACATCACCAACCCAGGGAACTGAATTGTGAAGCAAGAAAAGACTAATGTACAAAAGATGAAGACATAGTGGAAAAGACACATGTTCCGTGAGGAGAGAAAGGCTAAGGATGGGGGAGAAAGTCAAAGATTAGAGCTTTCAACAAGGATCATTATGGAGGATTGGCTTTTTAAAGAGCTTTCCCTTTGGAGCATTGGTACCGTTAGGGTCAGGCTTACTTTTGTTCTTCTTAAGCTGAATTTCCCTTTAGGAATCCCAGAGCTTGAGCTCTTCTTCAGCCTGTTTGTTTCATATAGGGTGCTTATAATTAATGTTGCTTTTTTTTTTTTTTTTCGGTACTGGGGATTGAACCCAGGGGCATTCTACCTCCAAGCTACACCTCCAGTCCTATTTTTATTCTTTATTTCGAAACAGGGTCTCACTAAGTTGCAGAGGGCCTCACTAAGTAGCCGAGGCTGGCCGCGAACCTGGATCCTCCAGTTTCAGCCTCCCAAGTACTGGGATTACAAGTGTGTACCACCACGCCTAGTTAATTGCTGATATTTTGTTTTTTAATTGTCTCCCTTATTAGATTATAAGCTCTAAGGAAATGACTTTTTCACCATCATATTCCTAGAATTTAATTTCATAGATCAATAAGCAATTCATAAATATCTGCTGATAGTAGAGACCAAATTCTACTCTCCTGTTTCTTCTGTTCTCTGTGTCTGATGTTTTCTTAAGTAAAGCATTTATTGTGGGGGAGTGTCATGTGGACTAGGTCCTGATGGGTATAGGAATATGAAGAAGAATATATATATAGTATCTGAATTAAACCAGGGCTCAAGACAGGAAACTAAAAGTACAGTTCACAGAAAGAGGAGTTCTACCTCTGGCAGGATGAGTCAAGGAAAGTTTTACAGTAAAAGAAATATTGGAGCTGGACCTTGACAGCAACAGGTACAAGCTAGGGAGTTCTTTTTGGAGCCTGTTGATTGAGGTATAAAATGAGCATGGAAACAGTATAGGGAAATAAAGAATTTGCCTTCCATAAGAAAGACCCAAGGGTCTAATTCCTATGGATGAAATATTTTGAAGAAGTTTAAGCATATGGGAAGATATGATTGGGTTTTCCCAATTAGAAGACCATTTCAGTAGCCCAGACAAAAGATAGGAAAGGCCTGAACTATGACAGTATATAGTCTTGAAACAATTCAACATATCTTTAGGTAGGGATAAATTCATATAATTTTATAGCCATAAACCCAGATTCTGTTGCAGAGAAAAAAAAATTTACCACACTAGTACTTGGAGTATAGCTCAAAGTCAGGGTACCTGCCTAGCATCCATGGAACAACCAATAGAAAAAAACTATCATTCTGACAAGTTTACCAGAAAGGAATTTTTAAAGGGGGTATAAATAATTTACAAAATATTTGGAACAGTTAAGGAATAAGATTCTAGGCTGAACTTTCAGAAGTAATTTTCAGTGTCATGGAACTGGGCTGCCAGTTGCTTCTTTTATTGTGAGTGTAAAAACCACATGATAAATCTGCAAGTTGGTTTAATAGCTATGCCATCTATTTCAATGTGCACCAGTGTATTAGATGCCCTGTGTCTTAATTTCCCCCTTTCTAAACTCAGTTCTGAGCCAAATCTCACACAAATATATCTGGTTAGTGGTAGCTAAGTCACAATGAGATCTGGCTTCAAGGGCATCTAGGAAATGGCACTGTTTCATTTTTCAAACTTTTTTCATATAGAAAGACACATTAGGAAAAGACTAGAATAGGTACTAAGCAAGCACATATCCGCCATTATATCTATTACAGTGGGCAATTAAATGCAGGGAGTAAGACCAAAGATTTAAAAATGATTCCATGGCCCAATTTTAGTGACTGACATTCAAGTTTTCTAGGCCAAGAAATAGAGGAAGAGACAAAGCATCTTTGGCTTTGACTCTATTAAATGCTAGGTTTAAAATGCCTTTGTACCACACAGACAGAGATTCCCATTAGGCTGTTGCACAAAAGTAAGGGGAAAAATAGGAGGTAATCTTTTCATTAGAAATAGAATTAAGTAGTCAATGAGGTCACTCAAACAAATCATCCTGGTAAAAAATAAAAAGAGGATCACCAATGTTTGAGAAGAGCATTGAGGAAGAATCCACAAGTGCAGAGTTAAGAATAGAGTAATAAGGAAAAAAGAAAACTCAGAATTCTATTATGATACCAGGTAGGAGAGAGTGACAGGAATTAAGACAACAATGTCATATGCTACAAATAAGTCATATAAGATAAAGTCTGAAAAAATTTCCCTTGAATATGACAGTTATAAAGGTGTTTGGCTATGGAATGTTCCCCAGAAAAGCTCATGGGTTGGCAATGCAACAATGTTCAGAGGTTAAATAATTGAATCATGAGGGCTCTAACCTCACCAGTGGATTAATCCATTGATAGATTAATTATTTGGACTACTAGGTGATAGACAGGTTGGGTATGGCTGAAAGAAGTAGGTCACTGGGTGAGTAGCGGGGCTTGGACTGTATCTGTCCCTGGTCCCTTCCTCTGTCTCTCTGTCTCTCTTTCTCTGTTTTCCAGCTGCCATGCGCTCAGCAGCTTTCCTCTGCCATGCTCTGGTATGGCAGGGATCCAGCCCTGATAACACCTTGACTTTAGTCAAGCAAAACTGATTTTGGACCTCTACTTCTAGAACTATAAGAGACAGATTGGTTGTTTTAGTGCCCTGTGTTTGTAGAAATTTGTTACAGCAGCAATAGGAAATTAATATAAGCAGGAATAATTCCATTAAAAATTCAGGCTTTAACTCTAGGAAGGCAGGAAAAGAAATGGTGTACTTGCCTTATAGTCAACCAGTTATAGACTGATTCCCTGAAACTGTGAATCACAATAAAGTTTTCCTCTTCTAAATTGTTTTGTAATGTGTTTGGTCACAGTGACAAAAAGCTGACTAGTATACCAAACTTAGGAATAACTATTTGGATAGATTACTAGATAGAGAAATTATACTGCAGGGAACTGAGGAGTGATTTAGAGTTGAAGAATTAGGGACAGTAGGGTTATATGGCAATTTCAAGGAATTTGACAATGAAAGGCATGGGAGCAATAAGGTAGAAGATGAAGGAACTGGGAAATGGAGGATACTTTTTAAGATTGGAGACATTTAAACAGGTTTACAGACTGAGAGGATGGATCCAGCAGAGAAAGAAATGTTGAGGATATAGAACAGAGGGGACTGTATAGAGCAAAATTCTATAAGAGGCAGAAAATGTGGTAGAAGAATGCAAAGATGCCCATGTCCTCATCCCCAAAACTTGTAGACGCACTTACCTTGTATGATAAAAGAAACTTTGCTGTTCTTAAGGGTAACTGAGACAGAGAGACTATCCTTGATTATCCAGATTAACTGTATGTAATCATGGGGGTGCTTATAAAACAGAGGCAAAAGGATTAGAATGAAGAGTATAGATGCAACCCTGAAATCAAAAGGTGACTGATACAAAGAGACTATGAATCAAGAAATGCAGGTGGTCACTAGAAACTGAAAAGACAAGGAAATTGATTCTTGCCTCAGAGACGTCAGAAGGATTCCACCCTGATAACATCTTGACTTTAGCCAAGGAAAACAGAATTTGGAACTCTACCTCCTGAACTGTGAGACTAAGTGTCCTAAGCTTATAGAAATTTGTTACATCAGCAATAGGAAATTAATATAGACAGGAATAGTTACATCAAAAACAAATGTAGGCATTAACTCTAGGAAGGCAGGAGAAAAAATGTCTTTCAAAGAGAAAGGAGGAAAGAAGATAAAGATAAGTTTAGATGAGAATATTTGTAGGTACATGTGTTGGTCGGAGATAATGAAGTCAAATTTCTTAAGGGAGCACAGGAACATGTAATAAGGGTCTATTTTTTTCAATGAAATATAAGATTATTTTCTGAGAGAGAAAAGACAGTAATATGACAGTAATTAAAATGAAAGTAATGAGAAATAGGGATATTCACCATGGAAAATTAGAAAAGGCCATTGTGAAAAGATTTCCAATCAGCATTTGAAATGACAGATGAGTTTTGAAACAAATAATAGTTCTAATCTTTGACAGTTGAACATTTCTTAGTATATGAGAATGAAGGTAAATTAAATGATTGAGGTAATATTTAAGGGATATAGATGGAGGGTTATAAATGGTCTTGAAGTTTGAATGTACTAGTGAAAGCAATTGAGTGATATATAATGGAGTATAAATGAATTTGAAAGGAATTGATCAAGAGATAAATAGACAAAAAGAATAAAGTTTCAATAAAGTAAGAGACCAGCTGGTATACTAATAATATGAGCGTTAAATAGCTGGATGTAAAGTATGTTGTGAAATTAAGCAGGAAAATTCAAAAATAAAGTAATGAGATATTGTAGAAGAAATTGGAGTTATTCAACAGGCATATACTTCTCTTGTCTTTGTTTTTTTTGCTTATTTATTTGTTTGTTTGTGTTCATTTTTCCTCATGTAACAAAGACTTAGTTTTGCCCAGATGCTTTTGTTTTGTTTTTCAGCTGGTCAGCAAAGTTGAATCCCTCCTCTGATTCTAGGGGTCAAATCATGATTGGCTAAGCCACTGGTCTCATAGATATCTGGGCTCCTCTCCTGGCATTTCTTCTTCTCTGGATGTTGAGGAAGGTCTGAGAACTTGTATTTCTAACCAGCTTCCGGATGATACTAATGCTGCTAGTCTGGGAGTGTCACTTTGAGAATGACTGGTATATGCAATTATGGTGGTCTAATTCCTGCTGGTGGGTTAGACACAGGTATGTGACTCAACCGTGGCCAATTATAACTAAAAAGAAGTCTCTTCCAGGACTTCCTTGACATGTTTTCCTATCTATCATATGTATGTGTGGAAAGAAGCAAATCCTCTTCCCTAGTGGTCATGTTTATTTATGAAGACCCTAGATTGGTTCCAGCCATTATGTGGCCATGATGAGAGTCATTACCAAAACCCTGAAGATAACAAGTACATATTTAGACAGTACCCTGGTCCTTAATAACATTACTGAACTACTGAATTGACCTACCCTGACACTATACTTCCTCTGGGCTTGTGCTATGGAAAATAAGAAAGCCAAGAGTGCTTAAGCTCCTTTTAGCTGGATTGTCTGTGATGTAGAGCTGAATATATCTCACTGATGCAACTATTATTATCTGCCAGATGAGCAAAAATTAACTGGCTGATAAAGATGTAAGAGAAAATTTGTTGCCAATGAAAATAATAATCTTTAAAATGTGCAATTTGAAAGTATTTATTAAAATTAAATACGTATAAATAATATTTATGAAATTTGTCTTATGGAAATAAAAGTAATCATATGAAAAAATCTATAATTCTGAATACTTACTATAATTTTTGTCAAGTCTAAAGTAAAAATGAGAAATAACAATATACTTTGGTAGGGGAATATTGAATCAATAATGGCCCATCCTCTCTATGGTGCGTTATGCAGTTATTTTAAAAATCAGTTAATTTTTATCTAATGGCTTGAGAATATATCCATAATGTGGTATTGATTTTCAAATAAATATATTTAGTATTACGATTTTATAAAAACAATGAACCCTCAAACTGTTATATGTATGCATGTTTATTCACAGGAGCATGAGAAAGGGGAGAAAAGATGAACTTTAAGCCATTAGCACTGATACTCCCAGAGAAAGTATATGAGAAAGGATAAGACTAGAAAAGCTTTTTTAAAAAAGTATTTTGATACATTGTTTAGTGACAAAGTACTATTTGTAGAACTCTAGTAATATTAGTGAAAATATGTGAAAATTCATGAGGATGTATGTGGATAATATCAAAATTCATGAGGATGTATAAATGGATATTTTGAGAAACAAAGCATTCATTAAATTGAGTAATGTGATATGGTACCATTTTTATCTTGAATTTCAATTATGTTCATTGATTTCCATTAAATAACATTAAGAATGTGGGATATTGAAATATAAACATTCAGTTGGCAGGGCTGAAGATTTAAGAATTGTATGTCAAGCCAGGCATGGTGGCTCACACCTGTAATCCCAGTACTTGGGAGGCTGAGACAGGAGGATCACAGGTTTGAGGACAGCCTCAGCAAATAGTGAGATTCTCATCAACCTAGAGAGACTCTGTTTCCAAATAAGGGCTGGGGGTATAGCTCAAAGGTAGAATGCCTCTGGGTTCAATCCCCAGTACCACACACACACAAAAGAAAAATAATTATATTTCCTGGGCATGGAAAGTAGAGGAGAAAATCATTAGTGTGAGGAGATCAAAGACCTTTACAACTTCAGCACAGAAGTCTACTGGTCAAATTCATGCTTTGGGATAAAGATAATCTCAGCCAAAATCCTCAATAAATGGGAGTCACCAGGAGAGTGGTAAGTGACAGAAAAAAGGAAGGAAAGATGATGGTATAAATCTAAAACAGGAAGAGTTTAGCATAACATTGGACAACTTTAATGAATGCAGTGTAGTACAATGGGTATTTTACAAAATGGACAAGGATACACAGGAACCTGTTGCATCTCCCTGTCCCTACCCCCAATTCCCTCATTTCAGTGTCTGAGAACTTCAGCTCCATTTGGCTGCTCTTCATGTAGCCTCCAATAGGCCAAATTCTTTCATGGCACCTCTGCCCATTCAGCCCAATCTCATAGCTGTGTCCCTTTTCTTGGACACCTGTTCTTCATGTCAACTTGAAGTTTTTTCTCCTTCATAATTTCTTTCACAGTTCTGATTCCAAGAAGTATGTCCCAGGTAAGAACTCCTAACACAATTTAGCACTTAATTACAGAATGTCATTTAGTATTCTTCAATGGGAAATCTTATTTCTTAATAGTGGTGTCAATACATTATTCTCTCGGGCCTTTCCTCATAGCAAACTTCCATTCATTTCACAGACCGAATAAAAGACATCAGTTGTAAAATCCCTCACTTCCTTCTGGCCCCTAACCCGCCCTCATGTCTTCTCATCAAGAAGGAAGAGGTTCCTTCATGTGATAAAGATACACACCCTCAAATGGTACCTGGATGCTCTTGTGTTATTTACTGAGCATCTCCATGTTCCAGCAGGAGCATAGATGTGAATAGATGGTGATGAACCAAAGAATGTGATCTCTACCCTCAAAGAGGTTAGCATCCAGTGGAAAGCAACCTTTTGTAATTACAAATAGGATGAGTAAGTCATGTCAGGACTCTCTCTCTCTCTCTTTCTCTCTCTCTCTCTAGTCTTGGAACTTCCATTGATTATCCTCTATTGTCTTAGTTATCTCCAAACTCTTACTTTTTATAACATCTTTGTAATCAGCATTTATATTTACTGTCTCATCTTAAAAGTAAGATAACACTTCCTTTGCTCCATATTTCCCTTCAAATACTATCCTGCACTTCTACAGCAAAATTTCTAGAAAGAGTTGCTCATAATCACTGTATTTTTTCTTACTTCCCCTAGCATCTTGGTTTCTGCAATGCTTCCTCATTGTCACCTGCAGAAACTTCCAGTTTCTCTTACAAATAATAACAACTTTCATTTTAGTGAATGCAATACACAGTTCTTACTTCTTGTTTGACCTCCAGGCAACATTTAACACCTCATCATTCTCTCTTTTCCCAAAAACTCTTTTTATTTTTTTTTTGGTACTGGAAGTTGAACTCAGAGGCATTCTGTCTCCAAGCTACACCCCCAGCCCTTTTCTATTTTTTATTTTGAAACAGTCTCGCTAAGTTGCTGAAGGACCTCACTAAGTTGCTGAAGCTGGCCTCAAACTTGTCATTCTCCTGTCTCAGCTTCCAAAATACTAGAATTACAGGCATATGACACCATGAACAGCTCCAAATCATCTAATTTTGGCTGTAATCATGCCATAATCTCCTTAATTCCTCTGACCTCTTTTGATACTCTATTTCCAACTCCTTTTCAGGTTCATCTCCCACTCTTAAGAGTTTTAAGATTCAGTTCTTACCTAGGCAATCTCATCCTTCCTAAGCCCTAAATTATCATCTTCAGATGATAAAATATAAATTTGCAAATTTATATTCTTAGCTCTGATCTCTATGGATTTTAGACTGGTATACCCAGTAGTCATTGTGTGATTTTCTTCAGGAATATTTATCAGAATCCTGGACCAGCTTAGAGCCCCTTATAGAATGCTGCCACATTGCTTTGTATTTCCCTTTACTGTTGTTTTCTACCTTCTTTGCTGTGATTTTATTATCTGTCATTTCCCCTGAAATATATTTAGTAAGGGCAAGAACTCCAGAGTGATATTAACCTACTTATCACTTTCTCCACAGTGTCTAATGAAGTGTCTGCTTTGTAATTACCACTTATTGAAACTCAGGATGGATAAATTTAATCTATTGTAAGAGTTATCTTATTTTCCTCAAAGGACATCAAATATTATCATGTCTCTCATCTGTTGTAGATTTACATACTTTAAATGACTGGTACTTTTGTGAAATACAATAAAAACAAACTACTAGAAAAAATAAAGCAATCAGCAATGAAAAAGATGTACAAAATGCAAGTCAAATGTTTCATTAATAGATTCATAGATTTGGTATTATTGTTAAATAACAATAAATATTTCTAAAATCTCCAAATTATTATAATTTTTCTGTTTCTGAATGATGACAGACAGCCCATATACTAGAACCATAAGGAATCATGCCTTTTAACTTTTTAAAATTTTCTTATATTTTCTGTTGAAGAACATTTAGAGAAAATTCTTTTTGTCTTTGAAAAATAAGTAAAGAGTGATATTCAGTCTGCACACTAATCAATGAATCAAGTATCCTTCATCCTTGTAGAGAAAGAAAAATAGTTTACTCTGTAATCTTTATAGATCTTATTTAGGACAGCCTTCTGTAACAAAAGAAAAATAAGAGAAGGGTTATTCACAAAATATCCACATATTGGTGATGTCTGTGTTCTCCATGCTTGCTAGGTAAGACTGGGTTTCAGAAGATAGGGTTATTAACACATATGCCTCATATATTATTACTGGAGTCCTGGGCCAGAGGCCTGACTCTGGGGTCCCTAATGAATAATATCTAGCCCCTTTCTCTAAAAACCAAATGGAGAAAATAATGACAAAAAGCAGGAAAGGAGCTTCAGTTAGTATAGCTACTCAGGAAGATAATGAGACTCATGTTCTTAGCCCTGCCTTCAAGGTACTGATAAAGACTTTTTATGTAGAAAAGAAAATGAAGGCGGGGCGGGGGGGGGGGGGGTTACATGGCTGGAGGCTTTGCACAGCTGCCAAAGAAGGTGATGTTGATCAGGCAGGTGGTCTGGTCCATCATTATCTCAGGATTGGTCAGGAGGGGCCTTGTTGATAAGAAAGTTGCTGTTGCCTGGAAGGTAGTTTCAACTCATTACAAGATGTTTATTGATCAAATCTGCTGTTCTTGGACTCAAAGCTTACTCAGCCCAAAGGAGATAAATTAAAAATGGAGGAAAAGATGCCAAGTTTTTATCTTGCTTTTAGTTACCCATTGGATATTTGCAGACCCAGGTGAAGAGTCTTTTTGTTACACATGCAGATGCTCCTCAACATACAATGGAGTTGTATCCCAATAAAGACATTTGTAAGTTTAAAATATCCTAAGTTAAAAATGCATTGAATATATCTAACCTACTTACTATTATAGCTTAACCTAACCTACATTACATGTGTTCAGTTGACTTACAGTAGTCTGCAGTTGGCCCATATCATCTAATATGAAGCCTATTTTATGTGTTAATCATGTGATTAAATGGCTAGGGGCTGCATCTTGCTGCTGCTGTTAACTAGCATTGGTAGTATAATACCACATATTGCTAGCCCAGGAAAAGATTAAAATTAAAACTTTAAAATATAGTTTCTGCTGTATGCACATCACTTTTTTTTCATAACATCAAAAAAATCATTAAGTTGAACAAAAGTAAATAGGGACTATGTGTACATGGAAGATACTCAGCAAAATGAGTAAATCTCCAAGAAATGGCTTTGAATTCAGGCTGAAATCCCATCATCTGCTGAAACGTGGGGAAATGACCAGGAAGAGAACAGTAAACAAGGGTAAGATCTGCTCTGCCAATTTACGCCTCTGCTTTCATCCCTGTAAGAGTCTCTAGTGATTCAGGCTTTATGGATATAAATTTCCCTTACAAAAGAAAAACTTCTGCTTTTAGAGCTTCACTGAGCCTATGGTTTTTCCAAATAATCAGCTCAAAATAATCCTTGCATCAACAAGACATATTCTGGCCTACAACATAGTTATACCTAAAGTGGCAGAGGGTATGAATGTCAGGGATGGTCCCCTACGGTGGTGGCAATATCCATGTGCAAGGGTCTAACAGGAGACCTTCCAGAGGTAGTTTATCTCAGTCAGAAGTTGCAGAACAGAAAGGCCAGCTTTCAATGTTTTATTAGGGCCTGGAGCCTGTGTCATAGTTCTCTAATCCCAGTTACTTAAGAGGCTAAGATATGAGCAGGTTTGAGGCCAGACAGCCTTGGCAACTTAGCAAAGCCCTCAGCAACTTAGTGAGGCCCTGTTTCAAAATACAAAGTAAAAAGGGCCAGGGATGTAGCTCAGAGGTAGAATGCACCCAGGTTCAATCCCCAGTACTAAAAAAAAAAAAGAAAGTCTTGTTATAGTTGCTGGATTTAACAAATATCAATCAATTTGGGACACTTTGTAAAATTTGAATTTCAGATAAATAACAGCAAGATTTTTAATATGGATATGAGATATATTCCTTGTGTAGGGCATATTTCTTATACTAAAAATTTATTCTCTATCTAAAATTCAATTTTAACTGAGTGTCCTATATTTGTTCTGGCAACACTGTCTGATATAAATGATTTTGTTTAGATGGGACCTTTTTTCCTGTGTTACTACTGTGTATTTGGAAGGCTTTGGTATTCTTTGTCTTTAGTTTTGTTTTGTTTGGACTCTTTTATTCTCTATTGTAACACACTATTTAAAAGACTCTCTGTCAGTCTCCAGCTCATTATCAATGTCATCATTAGCATCACCATAGCTTTAAATTATGTTAAAACAGGATTAGAAGTACTGACAAATTGTAAAGACAAGAGGCTCCTGAGGAAGTTAGGATCAAATTATGATCAAGAAAGGAAAGGAAGGAAATGCCAACCTTAGTTTGAAGATAATGTTCCTCATAGTGAATGCTCTGTAATGGAGTCAGACACAGAATACCCTTGGGAGGCCGATGGGCACTCAGCCTCACATTTCACAGATGGAGAAACTTGAACACAAAGGAGTTAGTGACTTTTTGAGGGGGGCAGGAAGCAGCTGTGTAAAGGAATGGGGGAAGAGAAGAGAAAGAAAATCTTCCAAAACTCAGTCTTACCTAGCAAGCATGGAGAACATAGACATCACCAATATGTGGATATTTTGTTAACATATTTTTGTGTGCATATTACTGGGGAATGAACTCAGGATCTCATGCATGTTTAAATGTTTTTCTTCTAGATAGTAGGAAGGTTTTGTCCCTACAATCCTATGCTTTAAAGGCACAAATAATAAAATAAATGCCTTCTAAAACCTGAAAAGAATATTGAAAACATTTATTCCAGCTGCTCTAGTATATTGGTGGAGGACCCGAGGGCAATAGGTTGTGTGATTTTACCAAATTGTATATGTAGGAGTCAGCCTGGATCTAGAACTAAGAACTTCTGCATCTGAGGATTTTTATCCAGCTGCTTCTAAGTTAACAATTGATCCATAATCTATACAAAAAACTCAGGTTTAATCTTCTTAATCAAGTATATGGGAAGAAAAGTATGATATCTTTTCCCGCTCATCATAAGGGTTACAGCCTACACTCCTACAACCAAAAACAGGTTAGCAAGAGAAAGCATAATGAATTTATTTTATCCAAGTTTTATATGATATAGGAAACTTTTGAATGAAGACCCAAATATCCAGAGAAAACTGTCCATTTTTATTGCTTAGATTCAATAAAGAATGAACAGATGACTAGAAATGTGATTGGCCAAAAGGGTATATGACCTTATAGCAATAGACTGAAAAGGAAATCTAGCAAAG
>PVLC010015076.1:0-23432 GCA_004027655.1 Graphiurus murinus
AAAAAAAAAAAAAAAAAAAAAAAAAAAAAAATAGGGCTGGGTGTGTAGCTTGGAGGTAGAATGCCCCTGGGTTCAATCGGTAGTACTGCAAAAATAAATAAATAAATAAATAAATAAATAAATAAATAAGCGAAAATTATGCCATGAATGTATAATTTCTGGTCACAGGACCCTGTAAGTAAAAATAAGAGAAAAGCATATGTGATACGTCTCCATTTGCCTGTGTGTGTGTGTGTGTTTGTGTGTGTGTATGTGTAAAATATAAATACCCATTCCATTGAAAATAAAACAGTATAATAGTAAAATATTAACAGCATCTGAGTAGCAAAATTATAGACACTTTTTACTTATTGATTTTTTAGCTATATCTCACAATATTTCTATAATGTTCACACATAATTTGTGCAATTAAAAAAGTCATAGCCAGGCATGGTGATGCACACCTATAATCCCAGTACTTGGGAGGCTGAGACAGGAGGACCGCAGGTTCCTGGCCAGCCTGAGAAACTTAGTGAGGGCCTCTGCAACTTAGCAAGTCTGTTTCAAGATAAAAAAAATAAAATAAGGTTGGGAGGGTGTGGCTTAGAAGTAGAATGCCACTGGGTTCAATTTCCAGCACCATACAATAATGACAAAAAAAAAAAAATCATAATGTGGGTGTTGGGTTTTTGTAGGATGCTACCTGTTTCTAACTCCTGATCTCCAGGTGGGCTGGGTCTTGCTAATGGTCCTGAGACCTTGTGGGCCTGCTGCTTGAGGCTGAGAACGTCATGCTGGCCTCCTGGGTCTGTACTCTCCCACCCCTGTCCCCTGGGAGCTTGCCACATGTGTGGGCATCCAACTGTCACCCCTCTCTGCCCAAGCTCATTCCACTGACTCATATTTCACAACCACATTAGCCTAAAAAGATGTATTTTTACCCCAGCAATGTGTTCATATCAGTCCCCAAATGCTATCCAACAGATCCAACCTTAGTCATACAACCTAGCTCTGTGCTGAATGTTGGTGACAGATAGATAGCTCTGGAAAAAGTTTAAAAGGAGCAGAAGGCTGTGAAAACACAATGGTTGTCTTACACTTATTAGATTACCACGGTCATCTTTTTTAAAAAAGTGACAAAGGGTATAATACATTGTGTGTGTTTATTTTTCATTTGGAAAATAAAATTAGGCTGGGGAACGAGTTTTCGTTTTTGTTCTCATTTTCTTCTTCTGGATTCCTCCTAGAAGTACTTTCAGAGTGAAAAATGCAGACAGTGTGGGAGAGGGGGTTAGGATGATCCAGAAAAGGGGGTGTGGAGTGAAGGAGCCTGGGAACTTGCAGTGATGAGTTACCCCCACGGGCCAGCTGCTTCTCCATGTGCTGGCATGTGCTCTCCACGAGTGAAAGAGGTGTCAGGAAAGGCTTTGGGAATACCAGAGACCTCACAGAGAAGGGTTAGGGTGAAGAAGAGAGCAAAAGGACCGCAAATGGAGACACCTGTAAGTCCAAACCCACTGGAGAGTCACCAAATAGGAATGCTTTTAAGGCCAGAAAGGGAGCAGGAAGCAGTAGGGGAGAGAGATTCCAGCTCTTGGTCTCAGCCTTGGTCTTATCTGGCAGGAAAGCAAAAGGACAACCTGTTGTTTTTGATGATTTTTTTTCTTTTCTTTTTTTCTGGTGGCGCTGGGGATAGGACTCAGGGCCTCGTGCATGCTAGGCAAGCACTCTACCACTGAGCCACATCCACAGCCCAAGTTGTTCTTGTTGAAAACACACATGGTCCTGAAAGGACAGAGGAAAAGAGAGAGGCAAAGAGAGAGTGAGGAGGAGATTCAGAAAAAAGAAAGAAAAGAATAGAGGTTCCATTTCTAGGTAGTAGCCTGGCCTGGGTAAGGAAGAGAAAAAAGGGCCGGAGGGAGGCAGCAGTGATCCCATTTGTATGACAACGAGATTTTCTCCCTCGCTCTGTTATAAGGCAAGAGAATAGAAGGGAAATAGGCATATCTCTCAGCCTCTTTTACCAAGCCTCAAAGAAAATGGAAATCATTGGATAGCCAGGCTTCACCAAGAGGACAGTAGGTAGGATCAAGACTCACGAAGACTACTAGAGTCTGGGCATCAAAGAGAAGTTAACAAATGGGATTCTCTATACTTTGTATTGACAGAACTTCTCTGCTATAGAAGGGCTCTGCCACTAACCTGCCTCTGTTACTCTGCTTCTACCTCTGTCTGTCATTCCACAGTTGCCCCCACTACTACCATGAACATACTCTCTATGCCCTGAGCTCAAATCCCTGAGTCGCAGGATTCAAATGGTCCAATAAGTCACTCTCGCCACCAGTGGACAGAGCTGGGGTGTTGGACCAACCCCATGGGCCACCAGTTAGCCTATAGATTGCCTTTGGCTCACATGCCTTCCCTTGGCCGATCAGCAGGATCACGTGGCACAGAGCATGGCCGCTCATTCTCAAAGAACCACATGGGACTGCTTGTCCCAGCAAAGAGAAGAGGAGGAACCCAGACTGTAGCAGCTGTCAAGAACTGTGAAGTAGCTGAGAAGTTACCCACCCTACTTGCAAGCTAACAAGTTAGTCTGCAGCAGTTTCATGTAAAAGGTAGAAGGTGTGAGACTCCCAGGTCAGAAATGAAGGACAGTTTATTACTTATGGGGATAGCAGCAGCCAGAGTACCAGCATTTGTCAGTCCCTGGGCCCCCCCCCCCCACCCTCTAGTTCCTCCAGGGTGATAAGAAGAGGACCAGGCGACTCCTTTACCTACAGGGAGTTTTGTTACAGAAGAAGAACCTGAACTTAGGGAACCCGAGTTTTTTATAATGGCTACAACTATTCTGTCCTTTGCTCTGGAGAGAGAGACCACTTCTACTTCCCTGGGCTGTTCACCACACAAATGTCAGTGAAAGGAAACTTTAGAACAAAGCGGCCAGTGTCCTTGCTCACAAGATGTATGGAAACCATGCAATCTATAATCCTGGTAGTTGGGAGGCTGAGACAGGAAGACTGTAGGTTCAAGGCCAGCCTTAGCAACTTAGCAAGACCCTCAGCAACTTATCAAGAATCTGTTTCAAGATTAAAAATGTAAAAAGGGCTGGGGGTATAGCTTAGAGGAAGAATACCCCTGGGTTTGATCTCCAGTACAACAACAACAACAAAACAAACAAAAAAAAACAGGCATGGTGGCACATGCTTGTAATCTCAGTACTTGGGAGGTTGAGACACGAGGATCACAGGTTCATGGCCAGCCTTAGCTACTTAGTGAGGCCCTCTGCAACTTAGTGAGACTCTGTTTCAAAATAAAAAATAAAATAGGTCTAGGGGTAGCCTGGAGGTAGAATGCCCCTGGGTTCAATCCCCAGTACCACGCACATACACACACACACACACACACACACACACACACACACACACACACATACACACATGTACAGAAACCAGAGACCTATGTGTTTCTTACCCAACACACACCACATGATTGTAAGTTTGTTCTGGAATTGATTGCTTAGAGTCCAGAACTCAGAATAAAGAAAATAGATGAGGCCTTTTTTTTCTTTTTTAAATCCTAAAGTAGTCAATCTTTGACTTCCCTTTTGTTTTCTCTGGTTTCTTCAAATGATTCCTGCTCATTTGCTGCTGAGCTAGGCCTCTGTTCCTACCTTTCTTTCCTTGACCCCCTCTAAGCTCGCCTGCTCTTCAGTCTTATTCTCTTCTGACTCCATGACAATCTCTCAACAATTTCACTTTTTTTATTTATCAAACACATATGTCAATGCTGCAATCTAAGCATCTTATTAAATTGACTCACCTAGTGTTTTTAACAAACCTACAAGGTGGGTATTGTTATTAGCCTCATTCTTCAGATGAAGAAATTATGCCAGGTAACAGTTGTTCTAATAAAACATTAGTATTTTTGCGACAATAGAGCAAGTCAGTAATAGCAAATGCTTAAAATGATTCTAGCTACTTGAGTGGTACTCTGAGGGTAGGAATTTCAAGACATTGGAGAATAGTCTTTTGGAGAAAGGGACCTATGAAGGTCCCCTTCCACCACTTACAGAATCTCCTCTATGCTCAGGGTTGGGGAATGCCAGCACTACCTGGGTCAACGGGTCCCTCACTGCAGAGCAGATCCACCTTGAGTAATTAGTGAGTTATTTTCCACAGGCAGGACTGTGCCTGGTTCACTGCTGTATCTCCAGGGTGTAACCCCGTGCTCAGTTCATTGTGGGGGCCTATGTGTTGATGACTGGCCGACTGAGCGAAGGAATGGCCACCAAGAAACTTCTAGGGTCATTTAAGTAGCCAAGTGTTCCTGGACCAGAAACAATGGGTTTAATTGCATCTTAAATCCAAAATATGATACTATGTCCAGTGTAAAAAGGGAGGAAGCTAAACTAGGCATACAAGAGAAAATAAGAAAGTAGAACCAAAAGGTCTTTTTTTTTTTTTTTTTTTTTTTTTTTTAGAATTTGACTATCAAACAGTAGGGGATTTGAGAGAAAAGAACATGAGATTTAAGGCAAACTGCAAGCTTCCAGGGCCAACCAGAGTAAATTGAACACAGAGCAAAAGGCACTGGGCAAAACTAGCAGGCAGCCAGCCTTGTTAGATGCTTGTATTCCGGAAGTGCTTGGAGAAGGAAGCTGATAGAAGGTGGAAGTCTGTCGATACTGCTAATGGTAATGGAAGCCATCTGTGGATACTGCTCTGGTCCCCACAGGATTCTCGCTGCTTTGTGTTTATGAATTCATTTCCGGCACAACCCTGTGAAAGAGAGCCTCTACACTGCTGTTTTACAAATGGTAAAACTGAGTAGCAGAGAGGTTAAGTAACTTGTTCAAGATCACACAGCTTGGAAGAAGCAAAGCTGAGGTCTGAACCTAGGCGGTTTGTTCAGATTCTATGCCATTCACTGTACCACTTACCTGAACCATTTATCACCTCTCCTGTAGTCCAGACAACCTCAGGGCAGCAACTTTGACTGATCAACAATCTCAGTTTGTTCCTTGAGAGTTTTAAAGTCGCACTGTGTCCCTTCTCAGGATCCTCCCCGTAGAAATGCTAGAGCCCCCCCTCACTCAGGGCTGGCTGAGAGTAGAAGACCGGGATCTGGGGGCATGGTGGCACATACCTATAATTCCAGTGCTTGGGAGGCTGAGACAGGAGGATCACAGGTTTAAGGCCAGCCTCACCAACTTAGCAAGACTCTGTTTCAAAATAAAAAGGCTGGGGGTATAGCTCAGAGATAAAGCACTCCAGATTCAATCTCCAGCACCCCCCCCCAAAAAAAGGGACCAGAGGAGACCCTTAGGAATAGAAACCAATTCAATTGTCCCAAAACTAGATTCTTCAAAACCTAAAGGTTATAGGAAAAAGAGAGAGAGAGCACACAGGGGTGGGGGTGGGGGGAAACTTTCATTTAAAAGCGTCTAAAGAGATATACTACCAGTACACTGCATGAATTCTTTTTTTTAAAGACAGTTGGAGAACAGTTAAGAAATGATTATGATTATCGACAGCACAGTAGATAACATTAAGGAGTTATTGTTAATTTCCTCTGGTTTGATGATTTTAACCTCTTTACGTAGAATATATTTCATATTCTAGGAGACACATGCTGAAGCAGTTAGGTCTAACATGTCATGATTTCTGAAATACACGTGATATGGAAAGATTGATTAATTTGTGAGTCGAACATGGCAAAATGTTAACAATGGTTGAATTTGGTGGAAGCAAGATGAATGCGCCCTGAAATCTCTCTTTCAGGTTTTCTGTGATAATAAGTTTTGGGACGAAGAACCTAGAGTGAGGAGATACTGATTGCTTACAGATTGACCAAAGAAGGCCAAGAAGTTGTCCAATGTGAAGGCCTTCACGGATGAGCTGAAAAACTTGGTCTTGACCACACGGGCTGAATGCAAATACTTTCTCAATAAAACAGAAATACAGATCTGGACCAAAGACCGGATGGGAGATTTGGCAGCTGTTCTAATAAAGATAGCTGCGGCAGCTGGAGAGGTAATAAAATCTCCTAGACTCATCTGTAGACTCTAGGAGACCAGATTTGAGATGTTGGAACATGCGTGATCCCGTGATTTTTTTGGAAACAGCTGGGGCCGGTCTGCCAGGGCTGAAACCCGCGCTCCATTGCTCACGGATCGTGTGACCTTGGACAAGTTAACTTCCAACAGTTTCCCCTACGAATACTCAAGCCTTGGCATGGTTGTGCATGGAGATTAAATGGGATAATGTGTATGAAATGCCCAATGCGAGGCAGGGTCTACCGTGAGCATTCAGCAAATGCTGCTGACATTTTATCACACAGTGGAGAAGGAAGGATGGGGTAAAAGGTGACACTTGTTTGCCACTGACTATAGCAGCACAAACATCCCAACCCACATCTTGTTTACGATTGCGTGTAGGTTTGGGTTATTTAATTTCTCTCTTTTAAGTGAAATTGTGTGGCCCGGGGTTAGCAGCGATGCTAATGAAGTTAAACAGCGGAGAAGATTACACTGCAACATGGAAAATAAACAGTGAGGTCTCTGCTTCAGTGTTTATCTTTCGTGATACCTCGTCTTTGCCTGGCTAATTATCTCTCGGCAGCAGACACTTATCCAGCAGCAAGGGATAATTCCATTAGCATTACTGCTTAAACACAGCCTCCACAGACTTCACAGTCCCCAGGCTGCCTGCTGCACCAGAGGGGCTCCTATCACCTGAGGATTAAAACAAGAAAGTATATTATTCATATATATTTCTTTTTTTCCTGAACATACTTATGCACAAACTTTTTTTTTTTTTTTGTGGTACTGGGGATTGAACTCAGAGGCATTCTACCTCCGAGCTATACCCCCAGCCCTATTTTTTATTCTTTTATTTTGAAACTGAGTCTCACTAAGTTGCGGAGGGCCTCACTAGGTAGCTGAGGTTGGCCGCGAACCCGGATCCTCTGGTCTCAGCCTCCTGAATGCTGGGATTACAAGCGTGCGCCACCATGCCCGGCTACAAATTCTTTATTCAAAAAAAAAAAAAAAAAGTACTGCTGTCAAGAATATTATTTGCAACAATCCAACACCAACTGCATTGTGAATGCCAGGGTTGGTGGTGGGTGAACACCAGAAGTCACAGGTGAGGTGGTTTCAAACAGTCTGAAGATGAGAAACAGGTAGGAGAGAAGGATGCGGCCTCGTCTCAAAGGGGTAGGTAAGTGCCTTGTTTTCTGGAAACTGTGAGATGCCGCAAAAGAATTCTGCAATAACATCCAGCTCCTGTGTATGCCAGAGACATACCAAATAAAGAATGAAAACTCACGACAAGTTCCACCAAAACTTCCATTCTTTAAAATAAGAGTGAAATGCCGAGCGCAGTGGCACACACCTGTAATTCCAGTACCTGGGAGGCAGAAAAAGGAGGATCGCAGGTTTGAAGCCAGCTCGTGATTAACTTAGCAAGATCCTGCTTCAAAATAAAAAATAAAATAGGGTTGGGGGGTGTAGAATGCCTCTGGGTTCAATCCCCAGGACCACAGATACAAACAAAACAACAAAGCAAAAACAATAAAGTAAGAGTGCTGTCTGCTGTAATCTGTTTCCCAGTCCATTTCTTACAGGTCCGACTGCTGGTTGGAGCTTTAATAAGGAGAGTGTAGGAGTCATTAGTAGTGCACAGCCTGTTCCATAGCACAGACGAGGACCTCGAGACCCCACAGAGGTGAAGCAACATAGCTGATGTCCCCTATCAATTACGGCAGAGGGAGAATTTGAACAGGAGTCTTTGGGATCTGAAAAGCCTGCACAGCATCTTCTTGAGAGAGGGGAAATGCTTCCCATCTTTTGTCCTGGGCAGAAAGGGCTTCGGATTTTCCATCCATGTGAAGGATCTATCTTGGTGCAGTGACGGGAAATCAGCGTGTCTGGAGGACACAGGCCTCCACTGGGCTGACCCCGAGATGACCTTGCCTCTCCCCGCCACTATCTGCTAATTCTTTGTCTCTGGGTTCCAGTAGAAGTGTGGACAGAGAGAATGAATAAAGTAAGAAAATGCAGGCATCACTCACGAAGCTAACACGTAGTAGGCACTCCGGAAAGGTCTTCGTATTAAAAAACAATATTTATTGACTCGCTCTGGCAGCAAATTTGGTCAGGAAAGAGGTCAAAGGGTTGACTTGAATTAGGTTTGAAGGTTGGCTGGAATTCAATTACCCATGACCCCCTCGTCTCTCCTGCCAACCGTGATTAATGGAGGCGGGCTAACGAAGGCTGGGGCCAGCCTTGCTGCAATCAACCTTTTTTTTTTTTTTTTTTGAGAATGAAGATACGGGAATTATCTAAGAGCAGTCTCAGGCCAGATGAGATTTCTGAGGTTGGCTATATCCTTGTGCTTTAGTCCAATAACAGCAGGGCTCAGACTTGGAGACAAAGGACATGCACAGTAGAAATCCTTGCTCCTATTTCTCTATAATCACACTAACCTAGTAGCTCTTCCTGACGTGGATAAGTTATTATCAGAACTGTGAGTGGTATGGATCTGGATTTTTTTTTGAACAGAGAGGTATTCTACCTCTGAGCTATACCCCTACCCCTTTTTAAATTGTTGTAGTTGTTGTTTTGAAACAAGTTCTACCTAGGTTGCTGAAAGTCTTGCTAAGTTGCCGAGGCTGTCCTCGAACCTGTATCTGACCTGTGTCGGCCTCCCAAGTACTGAGATTACAGGTATGTGCCACTGTGTCTGTCTGGATCCAGATTTGTCAGCGTCTTGTTTTTGGATATTTGGAGGCATCTATTAGGGCAAAAGGCCAACGGAGAATCAGAGAACTGCATCAATTAAAATCAGGAACGAATCCTCCCGTCATCACCACTTTCTTTTATTCCAGCACAGATTTTCCTTTTCAGGCTCAGCTGGAGGTTTACCTAAGCTCATTCTGGGAATGCCTGAAGAAGGCGCTGAGAATCCAGGACCCAGCTACAAGTTTCTTTTCAGATAAAAACATTCCTTCAGAGCTGATCTCCCAGAGAGTATTTTGAAAATATGATAGTAATAATAATTGCTGCTTGTCCATTCGAGTCTGTTGTTGTTGTTATTAACTTTTTTGAAGCATCTTTCAATATTTTCCAATCCTTTTGCCTTTGTCTGTTAGTAGTGAGGGAAGCCCAAGGAGACAGAACCTGGATTTCCCTTTTGTGTTCTAAAGCTCACTCTGCATCTTGGTTTCTTCCAGCCTTGTTTGCAGAGCTTGGGGCCTGTAGCCTGTCTTAATTCATAAGGCTGGCTTAAGGAGACAAGTTAAAGAATCATTATGGCACCTACCCTTTGCCCCCTCCTTGGCCAACTTGCTTAATTAATTAGCTGAAATACAGTCCGGTGTTCCGAGGTTAATTGTATTTATATGTCTTAATAACTTACCTGTCCCTGTGCAACACTCCGCTCGCCTCCAATAAAAATTAATATACATGCCACTTGACGTATGGATCTCTAAGCTCACAAAATGAGCTCAAACTTGAAAGAGATCCAGACTATAACAACATTTATTATTTTGAGAGCATTACCTAGTCATTTTGATTAATTTGCAAGGAGTGCTTTTCCCTGTAGCTCCTGAGAGAGGTGTGGGGAGAAAAGATGGTAAAAATGCAAGTTTCCTTCAGTGACGAGTTTGCAGGTTTAAAACTGTAACATGGTAAACCATTGTGAAATCTCCTAATGGGTGCCTGTCCCATGCCAAATAAACCCAGCACCCGAAGCACAGAAGGAAATCTTTGAAAGCCACTGGACTGAATCCAAAAGGCCGGGCTAATGTTTCACCTAATCTCTCCGTCTCCCGGCCCACAGCCAGCCCCACCCACAAGACAGGTACTTCAGAGCTGCCTTACAGCTGCTGCAGGGCTATTCGTACCCTCCAACCCCCAGGTAGAAGAATAGGACTATTATGAAGAGGAGGGAGATTAGCTCCAGGAGCAGGAAGGTGGGGCTGTTGGAAGCTGGAGTCTTTTCTGAAAAGGTTAAAGAAAGGGTTAACACCCCTGGGTGGGACTGGGGACTGACATAGTCCAGGACTAGCGGGGCCAAAGGTGACACCAGGTCAGATCCCAGGGGCTCAGCAACTTGGGGTGGGAGTGTATATGAGCTGAGAACAAAAGTTTCAGGGAAAACAAACAAACAGGAAAAACTAACACTCATTTTCTTCTCAATTCTTTTTTATCTTGGCTCTATCTAAGGCACCGCAGAACTTAGAGAGGCTAAGGGTAGGTAGGGTGGGGTTTAGGGGTTTAGTGATTGCCTTTTTTTTTTCCCCTTAAAGGGAAAGAACAGGGAACTGCTTGAATCAGATCACCTGCATGAATAAAGATGTTGAGCAATAGCTGCTTCTCTCTTTGGAACTGGCATTTGCAAAGGTGGTAGCAACAGATCAGAGAGCAGGGAGGAATTCTGCTGCTAGGCAGGGAGGAATTTGGACCTGTAAGATATTCATGATGTTAATAATTGATGATTTCAGCTGGCCTAGCCAAGCTTGTGCTTCAAGACATTGTGCTTGATACTGACCACAACACCTGCCATCTATTGCTGGTAAGGACAACTGAGTTTCAACTATTTTAGGACACACACACACACACACACACACACACACACACACACACACACTCACTCACACACACTCACACACACCACATAGACACATACCCCTACCTTTAGATCCTGTGAGAAAGAGAATTTTAGCTAAGTTCCAGGACTGGAACTTACTTTTTAACAAGAGAGATGCACCATATTGTAAGAAAATACAATATGTGAAAATTCAAATTTTCCAAACTAAATGTAGAGAAATAAAGCATTTTCCACAAGGATTTATTACTAGAGGGGTTTAAGAAAGAGTTCCTTAAGTATCTTTAGGGATTATTGACCTTTAAGGATCAAGTGATACCTCCACATCTCCCTGGCGAATATAATTTTTTTTTACTTTTTGTGATACTGGGGATTGAATGGATAGAGGAGGTTCTTCTACAAGCTATACCCATAGTCTCTCCTTTTAAAATTTTTTTTTATTTTTGAAACAGGATCTTGCTAACTTACTGCATGCTAGCCTCAAACATGTAATCCTCCTGTCTCAGCCTCCCAAGTACTGGAATTACAGGTTTGCACACTGAATCTATCTTGAATTTCATTCTCAGGCTTTGGAATCGGGCAAACCTGGACTGAATCTCAGCTCTACCATCCACAGGCATGTGACTGTGATCAGTTACTTCACCCCTCTGAGCTATGGTTTTTCCATCTGTAAAATGAGGCAGAAATGGTATTGCCTCCTAAGTTTTATGTGATTAGGGAGTCCCTGATACACAGTAGGTGCTTTATAGCTCTTAACTTCCTATGCATTCTCTTTCCCTCCTACAGAGATCGGTAAAGCATAGCAAGCAAGGAACAAAAGAAAATCCAGTCCGTCTTTGTAGTTCTTTTCAAGTAAGATATAACCTTGAACTAATTGGGCCCACACAGCTTATGGGTGTTTCTGGCCTTCGCATATTTATTTATTTTTAAGGTGCTTACACAGCACTTCCTATGTGATAGGCACCTTCTGAGCACCTGACACATACTGACTCATTCAGTCTTTCTTAACAACCCTATGAAACGTGCTAAGGAAGAAACTCAACAGGGAGCTTAGGTAACTGGTCCAGGGACACAGGACAGGAGTTGCTCCCTCAGAAGGTCTCTGAGTGTGTTGTTATTCTGGAAGGCCTCCTGAGACCAAAACCGAGGCCACATGACACACCAAGGACAGTTCTGCACGGTGGGGGAAATATGAGCAGGGCCAGAAGTCTTGAAGTTGCAAAAGTCTCTGTTGATAAGCTCCCACAGACCAGAGAGACAGGAGTGGGTTGACAACTGACTCGTAAACTGACTTGATAGAGCTGCAAGCTGACTTCCCTGTGCTCTGGCTCCCCCGCACGCACTGCACTGCTCCACTCCCACCCCTAGGAGGTGCAGCCTCCTCCCAGGCCGCTTCCTTCTTCCTCTCCCCCTTGGCTCCTGAGGGATTTGCTGGCTGTTGCAGCCTGAGTAGGTAGAAGGGTGGCTGGAGGGAGGGAGGCATTAAAGGAATCAGAATAAAAGAAGTGCCCTGTAATCCCAGTACGTGGGAGCCTGAGATAGGAGGATCACAGGTTCAAGGCCAGCCTCAGCAACTTAGTGAGACCCTGATTCAAAACAACAAATAAAAGTATAGTTCAGAGGTAGAATGCCCCTAGGTTCAATCCTCAGTACAAAAGAAAAAAAAGAAAAAAGAATAAAAACCTGTCTTAAAATTTCAATAACTCTCATTTTTGTTTTAATTATAAAAGTGACATCTGTACCTGGTGGATCTTGCAAAGTGGCTGACTCAACACCATTTCCCAGGCTCCTTCTTCCTCCCACCTCCCAGCCAGGACTGGCCCCTGGACAGAAATTTGGCCAGTTAGGCTGAGGTGTGCCTTGGAGCTCCTATCCTTGGTTTTTCCTTGGACTAATCCTCCTGCCCCCTTTCTTCTCTCTTCAGACACATGTGTGATAACCAAGGGAAAGTCATGAGACTTTCAGACTCTGGTCCTAGCATTACTGAGCTGCAACTGCAAAATCACTATAGTTTGGATTTTGTTATTTGCAGCCAAGGACAACTCAGTGTTCACTGTTAAAAAAAAAAAGTTAAGAAATACAGTAAATGAAAAATAAAATGAGAGATGTCACTTGTAATTCCATCAGCCAGAAATGACCAAAGCTATGATATCAACTTATACCTTCAATTTTTCCTCCTTTTATTGTTTTCTGAAAATATGGCATAGAAACACTGTTTTGTAACTGATTGTTTTACTTACCAATGTGTTATGGCCATCTCTAGCAATCATATTCATCTATCCAATATTGTATGGACTTTTCAAAGTTTCTTTAATTCCATGTTGTCAAATATTTGTTATTTTCAATTTTTAACTACTGTCAATAATGATCATGTGAATATGTTTGAAGACACATCTTTGCCTGATTATTTCCTTCAGATAAATTCCTGTGAATTGCTCGATTAAAGAGGATGTACATTTAGGCTTTACATACCCACAGATAATATATTCATCAGAAATCTTACACTCTCGCTTGTAGCGTGTGTCTTTCCTTCATACCATTGTCCACACTGAGAATTGTCACCTTTTTAAAAACATCTGTCAACTCAATAGGCAATGTGTAGATTAATTTAAATTAACTTAATGATTTAATTACTGAGTTTGATCTCTTTCCATGACATCATTTGCACTTAATTACTAATATGTACCCAACACTGAGCTAGGCAGTGTATTTATATTATTTCTTTTAATCCTCACAAACCATTATCTTTTGTCTTATGAGTGAGTAAAGTACAGCTCAGAGGGGCTAAGTAATTGGCTTAAGATCACATAGCCAGTGAGTGATCAAATTGGACTTCATAACTGGGTCTGCCTGATTCCAAAGCAGATCCTATAATAAATACATGTTTGGTTTTTCTTTCAAAATGTTGTATAAGTTTTCTAAGTCCTAATGGAATCAGTCAGGAACCAGTAACAGACGGTGCTCTCCAAGGGGTAGGTAACTGAAAGGAGTTTATGGAAAGAACTATTTACAGAGGTGTGGAGAGGGGCAACAGACAGTCCAAGGGTGCTGACTACCAGAGAATATCATTGGCAGGAAGCCATGTCTTCTCAGGCTGAAGGAGCAGAAAGAGGGACATTTGGGGAAATCTGATGGTAACCCATATCCATGGGAGAGTTGCTGCTGTGTGACCATAGACAGAGCCACTGCCAGACCACAGAGCAGCCTGCGATGCTAATACACTCATTTCCGCTTTCCTGAATGTGCCTCCCACTGACCAAATTCAACTAGAAGCCAGAGGACGAGGAAGACTTAAGGAGTCATCTATAGAAATCAATCTCTGGGACACATGAGAGGGGAAAGGGGTGGTGCCTGAGCCTCCCGGGGCCCAGCCCAGGTGCTCTCTACTAAAGCCACGTAGTACTGCAACTAACTACTGACATGCTTCAAAACCCATGTGCAAGACTGCTGCAGGATTAAATGCAGTCATGTAGGTAAAGAGCCCAGTACAGCTGGGTATAGCAAGTACTCCGTAAAAATGAGCTATTACTGTTTTCACACTTAGAATTCGCCAGGTGCATGTATCACTCCAAAGAAATTCTATTTCTTACTCTTTTTTCCCACTGGTAACTCTCAGCCCTCAAAATACTGGCCATAGAACAATAACAAAATACAAAACAAAATGAAAGCAAAGAAATTAAGCCACTTTTCCCTGTTGGGCACACAGCTGGGCACATCTGCCAGCCCTTGCTCTGGCCATTGGATGGAGTTCCAGCTAGTGAAATATGAGCAGAAGTGACAAGCTTAGCCCCCGTGGCCTGCCCCATAAAACCTTTGCATATTTTTCTACATGCTGTCCCTGTTGTGAGGAGAGAGCTCCTGCCTGTTTGCTTTTTGTTGTTTGTGGAGATGTCAAATAAAAGTTGATGGTATGCAACTATCCATGTATCAGACTTTTGGAACAGCAGCCCATGCTGCCTTCATTCACACGAAGAATGAACATGTGAGTGCAATCCCCAGGCAAGGATCCAAACCAAGACTGATGGATACAGGTAAATGCCTAATGAGGTTTCTCCAGGAAGCCACCTACTTTTCCCTGATGAGAACCTACTATTGGTTTACGTGAATTATATTCTACCATGAATCTCCATTGAAAGTTTCTCACAATGAGTAGAAAGTGCCAAAAGTAAGAAGGCTGACACTACGTGTCATCAGTTTGATAAGGTTTGGTGCACCCCTGTCTCAGTCAGCATTCTCACTGCTATAAACCAAAACACAACTGAGAGGAAGAAAGGTGTATTTGCTCACAGTTCTGGAGATCTCAGGGTCCAGTCCATGTTGGGCTGGGTCTGCAGAGTCCAGGGCATGGCAGCGGGAAGCAGAGAGAAAGAGAGAACTAATGTTCTGCTCTCACATCAGGGAGGCCAGAAGCAAGAGAGAGAGCAAGGGGGGAGGGGAGGGACTATATATAATCCCTAAGACTGCACCCTCAGACTTCTCAACCAAACCCCACCTCCAACATGGCTGCCTATTATAAATCCAAAGCATGACACTACCTTAGCCTGTGCTTTGGGCATGGACTGCACAGTCAGACTGCCTGGCCCCCCTCCAGTTCCACCCCTGTAAAGGAATGAGTCTTGGGCATGTGATCAAACTGCTCTCTGAGTTAATATATACAAAGAACTGAAAACCATATTAGACACATAGATGACTAGTTTCTCTCCTTCCCTTCAAACAATACTATCTCTATCTTCTTGTGCTTTTTTCTCTCTCAGAGTGAGGTTGGTGGGCAGTGATTTGAAGGAATCAGGGAAAAAGGAAGACCAAGGCATGGACAAGACCAGCCACGTGTCTCATCCCTCTTCCTCTGAGGTTGACACAGACCCCATGCTCCCTCAGTGACAATTCCCCAGCCCACTGGTGGCCCCCAAGGAGGTGTCATCAAAGGCTTAATTCTGGGACTCCCCTGGATACCAAAATTCAAGGATGCTCAAGTCCATTGCATTCAATGGAGCAGTGTTTGCATATAGCCTACGCACATTCATATACTTAAAATCATCTCTAGGTTACTTATAATACCTAGTGCTATGTAAATAGTTTTCTACTATATTGCTTAGGGAATAATGATTTTTTTAAAAAAGGTCTGTGTGCTCAGTATAGACACATTTTTTTAAGATAGTTTTGATCTTTGGTTGTTTGTGGATGTGGAACCTGCAGGAATGGAGGGCCAAATGAATGAGGCTGAGCACAGAAGACAGAGTCTTGATCTAGACTTCCTGGTATGAAACTGGCTGTCTCACTTAATACCTGGCCTAGGTAGATGGCTGCTATAAATGTTGGCTCTTGTTACTGGCTCTTGTTCCTTCTGTGTCAGCACATAGAGGATCTGATCAAAGTCATTATGTCCCCTCCCTGACAGATGCCAGCACCAGTCCTACCCTGAGGAGGCATCTTGTCTAAGCCCTTTGTCCATATCCTGTTTGACTAAATGCTACTAATTCAGAAAAAAAAATTAAATGATACCTCACAAATAGACTGGAAGAGAGGTAAGTCTCAGAATTGCTAGGGCACATCCTCCTACTGTACTCCTGGAAAGGCCGTGGATGGATGAACTGAACAGATGGATGGATGGACAAATAAATGGATGGAGGATACGGTTATGCTGCACAGCAGAGCAATGCTACCCATGACAACTTTCCCATTGCTTAAATGGGGAATCTCAATTTCTCCCATAATGACAAGAGAGAGAAGTAATGGCAACAGGGCATTAAAACATATCAAATACCGGGTGTGGTGGCACACACCTGTAATCCCAGTACATGGGCGGCTGAGACAGGAGGATCACATATTCGCGGCCAGCCTCAGCAATTTAGTGAGGCCCTCAGCAACTTAGTGAGACCCTCAGCAACTTAATGATACCCTATTTCAAAATAAAAAATAAAAAGGGCTTGGGATGCCAAGTGTGGTGGCGCATGCTTGTAATCCCAGTATTTGAGAGGCTGAGACTGGAGGATCCGGGTTCGTGGCCAGTCTCAGCTACTTAGTGAGGCCCTCTGCAACTTAGTGAGACCCCGTTTCAAAGTGAAGAATAAAAAATAGGCCTGGGGGGTGTAGCTCAGAGGTAGAATGCCCCCAAGTTCAATCCCTAGTATCAAAAAGAAAAAAAAAATCAAGCTAAGAGCTTTTATAAAATGCATTTATGTAAAATGTAGAACATATTTTGAGTTATATATTCCAGCAATTTATGTTCCCTAAAATCTAACATCCCCTACAATCAAATTCTGATATAACATGGTTAGTGTATCCAGAAGGCTCTGTACCTGCATAGCTGCTAGGATTAATACAAAATTGCCTGACCTAAAGTCTTGGTGTCATTCTATTCCATGGACTAAGAAGAACATTCTAAAAAAAGTGAGTAGATGGAGAGATGGGGGGCAGAGATTTTTTCAGGCCCACCTACCATGTGCCAGGTGCTTAATGGGTATTGCCATATTTAATCTTCACTAAATTTCTGTTTTACAAGTAGTTTTCAGGAGACCATCCATTCCTGTGTTAAAAGCTTGTGTCCAGAATTATAATGACCAAAATTTAAGCCAGACTTTGCCACTTTCCAGCTATGTGATTTTAGGGAAGGTAAGTAGCTTCTATGAGCCAGTGAGGAATAAATAAGCTAACATATGTAAAATCCTTGGTATGTAATAGGTGCCTAAGAAATATGACTTTTCCCCTCATTTCTCTCCATACTTCTGAGTTGCATGTTGGAATCACTTAAGGAGCTTTAAACACATGCTCTTGACGGAGTCCCTCCTCCAGAGATGAAGATTTAATGATCCAGGGTGTGGCCTGGCCATAGGCAGGGGAATTTTAAACGCTCTCTTGGTGGATCTAAAGTGCAGCCAAGGGTTGAAAACCACTTGTCTTAATTGAATCACCCAGTGTCACATAGGGAGTTAGTGAGTGACGCAATAATACTGTTACTAACCACACTGGGCAGCGTTATCAGAACTGGGAATTCTGGGAACACCGCTGCTCCCTTCTGCTATTAAGGGAAAGGGCACCGAGAAGCCGATATCCCCCAGGCTCTAGAGTGTAATTTTATTCAAACAAGGGAAAGGCCCATTTGATGGTTTTATCTTAACAAAGGATACCATTTTGGGGGGCAAACCAATTCTTTAGTGTGAAGTCAATGAGTTAAAGAGCCTGTAGGTATCTTCAAGTGAAATGCATGTTCCAGGAACCAAGATAATGTCCAGGGTCTTGCTATTGGCAGGGAGAGCTGGGATTCTGCTGTGTGATGTTTAAGGAAGCTCAGGAAACTCATGGCGCTCCACTTCCCCAATCCATCAGAGACATGCTAACTTTTAAAGAGAACTGTCTGAAAGCTTGATCTTCATGGAAAAAGAAAATGCCATATGCACCTGCACCCACTGTTGTTTATCCAGAAGCCCCTCTTCTCTGAAGTTGAACTTTGTATGGCTTCCATTACCCATAGTCAATTGTGGTCCAAAAAAAAAACATTAAATGAAAAATTCTAGAATAAACAATTCATAAGTTTAAACAATGGCCTGTGGTTCTGAGTAGTGTGATAAAATGTTGTACAGTCTTACTCCATCCCATCTGGAGCCCCAATCTTCCTTTTATTCAGCGTATCAATGCTGTATACACTACTTACCCATTAGTTACTTAGTCTCCATTTCAGTTTTTAAATAGACTACTGTGGTATAACAGTGCTTGTGAACCATTTTTTAAAATAAAAATATGAGAGCCAGATATAGTACTGCATGCCTATAATCCCAGTACTTGGGAGGCTGAGACAGGAGGATTACAGTTTCAAAGTCAGCTTTAGAAATTTAGTGAGGCTCTCAGCAATTTAGCGAGACCCTGTTTCCAAATAAAAAATAAAATAGGGCCGAGGATATAGCCCAGGGGTAGAAGGCCCCTGGATTCTACGCCCAGCACCACAAATAAAATAAAATAAAATAAATAGAAATATAAATATGAAAGTTTATTTGTAAGCCAGGGAAAGATTGAAAACAAAAACAGTTTTCCCCACATAAGGGAGAGGAATCCCCAAAAGAGAGTAACCCTCAAGCAACCATTTATAAGAGAGAGACCACATTTGCATAACTTTTATTATAGTATATTGTTATAATTGTTCTACTTAACTATTTTTGTCATTAATCTCTTGCTGTGTCTCATTTATTAACTAAAATTTGCCATATGTATATATGTATGTACAGGAAAGAGAAACCATAAGTAAGGTTTGGTACTATCCATGTTTTCAAGTAACCCCTGCAGATAAGGGGAAACTGCTATCCGTACAGTTTTAGGAAGTTCATGGAGCATGCTGAATTTTTCCCAATTAGGTAAGGTCTTAATCCCTTCCTACTTCATAAAATTACTTCACTCCAACTCAAACACTGTTTAAAGGTTCCTCTGCCTGGGTGGGCTCTTGGGGGAGGTTGCTGAAGGAAGGGGGACTTCTGAGAGGCCCAGTAGCTGAGCAGGAAATAATGGTGCTAAATCTCCTTAGTGGGAGAATCATTTCAAGGATTGGGTCTAGGCAGCCCAATCAAGTATCTAAAAAATAATAATAATAATTTTTTTTTCACAAAAAGTAATCAGGCCAAAGAATTTCAGTCCTAACTCAATTCTCTCTTGAGGAATTAGTGCCATTAAAATGACTTTCAGAGTCTATGGTAGAAAATCCAAAGTCCTTTACTCTGTCCCAGCTGCAGAGCTGAGTGGACTGGCCAGGCAGGCTGGGAGGTGGCCCTGGGCACTGAAATCCACTGAATCCGGGGCCCATTGTGCCACCTGATCCCAGGCAAGTGGCTTCACCTCTCGGTGCCCTCGCCTGCAAAATGCAGATAACAGCGCTAACCTCACAGTACTGGTATGAGGAATAGCTAATAAAATGTGATAGGGACACGCCCAATTTAAATGCAAACGGCTGTAAAACAACAAAAAGCATATTTAAACATTTCCACTGCTAGGAGGCAGGGTGGGGGTTAGACAATAGGACTTCAAGAGGAGTGCCCTTATTTTTCTCTGTGGTGTACACTGCAGTGAATCAATGAATGTTTATTATTCTATGTATTGACACTGTGCTAGACTCTGGGAGATATAGAACAGTCTTGGTTCTTGTGAAATTTGCAATTGGGAAAGACATATAAAACCCACTGGAAAATATTCTAAATCACAGCTCCCTCTCTTTTTCTTTGTTTAATATTTACCGAGCCGAGTCTGCAGAAGATATGCTGAGAGCTTTGGGGAATGCAAAGGCTTCTAAGACACATCAGTAGCCTTGGAGAACTTGAAATCTCATCTTAAGGAGAAGATATTTGGAAAAGGGTAAATAGTACAAAGCAGGTTTAAAGTTCAATGCCAAATGAATATTCAACTTTTCCTTTTATTTGTGTTTCTTTTCCATCTGAGAAGCTCTGAGTTTTATATCCCCTTACCCTCTAAGAATTTTTTCCAGGTTCATCCATATTGTCCAAATGGCAGACTTTCATTTTGTCCCCCTTCTTTTTTAAGGGTGAATAGTATTTCATTACACACACACACACACACACACACACACACACACACACACACACAATCATAAGCTGCATAATAACATTCCAGGTAATAGATGGCATATACAACAGCACTCCCACAGAAGTCTACCACTTAGTGAAATCATAGCCATTTAAGTTTGCCTAGATACATTCTCTGATGTTTGCACAACCATGAAATCAACTGACACATTTCTCAGAATGTATCTCATTGTTAAGTGACACATGGACACACACACACACACACACACACACACACACACACACACACAAACTCATTTTCTTTAACTATTCATTGATTTAGGTTGTTTATATATCTTGGCTATTGTGAATAATGCTGAAATGAACATGGTGGTGCAGACATCTCTTTGATTTCATTTTCTTTGGATATATATACTCAGAAGTGGAAGTACTTGACCACACAGCAGTTCTGTTTTTAATTTTTGGGTTTTTTTTTTTTTTTTGCGGTACTGGGGATCGACTCAGGGGCATTCTACCCCCAAGCTATATCCCCAGCCCTATTTTTTATTCTTTATTTTGAAACAGGGTCTCGCTAAGTTGCAGAGTGCCTCACTAAGTAGCTGAGGTTGGCCTTGAACCCGGATCCTCCGGTCTCAGCCTCCCAAATGCTGGGATTATAAGCATGCGCCACCACGCCTGACTGTTTTTATTTATTTTTATTAATCTCCACACTTGTTTTCCATGGTAGCTGTCCTAATACACATTCCCACCAACATTTTGCAGTTTCTTTTTCTCCACGTCCTTGACAACATTTGTTACCTTTTGTCTTTTGATAACAGCCATTCTAACAGGTGATATTTCATCATCGTAGTATGTACTTTAGGTCTGAGGTTTGGCTTTTTTGGTGCAACACAATGTTTTTTCACCCATTCTGCCACATATATCTACAGTGCATTTCTTTTCATTGCTGAGTAGTATTCTGGTATATGACTAAACTTCAATGTGTTAATCCATTCAATTATGAATAAGCATTTGGCTTATTTCCAGGTTCTGAATATTATGAGAAAGTTGTTATTTGCCAGGCATAGTGGTGCATGACTGTAATATCAATACTTGGAAGGCTGAGAAAGGAGGATTCCAGGTTCAAGCCAACCTTGGTAACTTAGCGAGGCCCTCAGTAACTTAGTAAGACCCTGTTTCAAAATAAAAAGGGTAGGAGAGTTGGAGCTGTAGCTAGAGATATCATGTCTCTGGTTTCAATCTCCAGTATCAAAATAAACAAATAAATAAAGTTATTATAAACATTCATGTGCCAGTTGTTTCATGGCCATATGTCTTTTATTTCTCTTGAGAAAATACCTAGAGGACTGATAGATCATAGTGAGGTTGACGTTTAGTTTTATAAGAAACCGCCAGAACTTTTGCCAAAGTGATTTACATTTCATACTACCTCCACTAATATATGAAGATTCCAATTACTCCCCAACACTTGGTATTATGTTTTATACTTTTAACCATTTTAATCAGTATAAAATAATTTCTTATTGTGATTTTAATTTGCATATTTATAATAAGTAATTACATTGAGTACTCTTCCATATGCTTCTGACAGTATCTTTTCATAGGAAGTATCTATACAAGTCTTTTACTTTTTAATTCATGGCCTTTTCTTTTTGACTAAGCTGTTAAAATTCTTTATATATTTTGCATACAAGTCTCTTATTGAGTAAATGGACTAAGAATAGTTTCTCCTAGTCTGTGACTTGACTTTTTGTTTTCTTAATGAATTTTTTGATGAATAGAAGTTTTTAATTTTCATAAGTTCAAATATGGAAATTTTATTTTGTTTTATGACTAGTTCTTATATTAGTGTCAGGATTCTCAAGAGAAACAAAATCAATAGAGAACATATAAATTATATGCACCCCATAGTCCAGTCAGGTTACTACCGGCACAGTGCCCTTAGTGTCCTGAGAAAGCTTTGCCTATTGCAAAATGATCTCTATATTTCATCTTGAATTACTCTTGGTGTGTGGTAAATACCATCTTATCCTATTCAATTATATCAGTGCTTTTGTCACAACCTATTGGGCACATGTATGGGGTCTACCATTGATCTACTGATCAATTCTTAAAACAATGCTACACTGTCATGATTATTGTAAATTAAAAGTAAGTATTTATATTTATTGTCTATTGCTGCATAACAAATCCCTTTTCCTTCCCTTTCCATCCCTCCTCCACCTCTCCCTCTGCCTCCTTCTCCTTTTCTTCTCCTCCTCTGCCTCCTCTTCTCTTTCTCTTCCTCCTCCTTCTTTCTCCTCCTTTTCCTTTTCCTCTTCCTCCTCCTCCTCTTCTCCTCTCTTTCCTCTTCTTCTTTGTGTGCTACTGGAGATTGAACCAAGGGGTGCTCTACCTCTGAACTCTACCCCCAGCCCTTTAAAAAAAGAAAAATTTCCTCTCCTCCAGCCACCCCAGGTGCCAAAAGGAAGCAGGCCGAGAGGAAGAAGGTGGCCCCATATTCTGCTGTCATGAAGAAGTAGGAGGCCAAGAAGGTGGTAAACCCTCTGTTTGAGAAAAGGCCTAAGAACTTCATCATTGGACAGGACATCCAGCCAGAGAGAGACCTTGCCGCCTTGTCCAATGGCCCCGCTACATCTGGCTGCAGTGAGAAAGGACTGTGCTCTATAGCAGCTGAAAGCATCTCCTGGGATTAACCAGTTCACCCAGCCTTGGAACGCCAAGCTGCCCAGCTATCAGTTGCCCAAATACAGACCAGAGATGGAGCAGGAGAAGCAGCAGAGGCTGTTCAGAGGCCCAGGATGCTGGCAAAGGGGATGTCCCCACTGAGACCACCGGTCCTTCCAGCAGGAGTCAACACGGTGGAGAACGAGAAGGTGCAGCTGGGGGCGACTGCACGTAACCTGCATCCCATCGAGCTTGTTGTCTTCCTGCCTGCCCTGTGTCACAAGACGGGGTCATTTGCTGCATCATCAAGGGGGAGGCCAGGCTGGGGCGTCTAGTCCACAGGAAGACGTGCAGCACGGCTACCTTCCCACGAGTTAACTCAGAAGACAAAGGAACTCTAGATAAGCTGGTGGAAGTTATCAGGACCAACTACAATGACAGAAATGATGAGATCTGCCTTCACAGGCAATATCCTGGGTCCAAAATCTATGGCTCCCATTGCCAACCTGGAAAAGGCAAAGGTGAAAGAACTTGCTACTCAACAGGGCTAAATGTGCCCTGTTGAGTTTTTTTTGTACATAAAAATAATAAAAAATTGTCCTTCAAAAATTTTTAAATAAAATTTAAGCCCCCCCCCCCCTCTTTTTTTTTG
>PVLC010015076.1:23532-38113 GCA_004027655.1 Graphiurus murinus
TTTTTTTTTTTTTTTTTTTTTTGCAGTACTGGGGATTGAACTCAGGGGGATTCTACCTCCGAGCTATACCCCCAGCCCTATTTTTTATTCTTTATTTTGAAACAGGGTCTCACTAAGTTGCAGAGGGCCTCACTAGGTAGCTGAGGCTGGCTGCGAACCCAGATCCTCCGGATTCAGCCTACCAAATGCTGGGATTACAAGGGTGCGCCACCACACTTGGCTTAAAACCACCTTTTTAAAAAAAATTTTTGAGAAGGATCTCACTAAGTTACACAGGCTGGCCTCAAACCTGCAATCCTCTTGTCTCATCTCCCAAGTACTGAGATTATAGGCATGCGCCGCTTCATTTCACACCATTTCTGAGAGCCATGGATCTGAGATTGGCTGAGCTGGGCGGGTGGTTAGGTCCCAGGGCTTGCCTTGAGGTTGCAGCCATCTGAAGGCTGGCCTGGGGTGGGAGCGAGGGTCTTCCAACCTCACAAGCGTAGCCATTGGCAGAGGCCTCTGTTCCTGGCTGGCTGTGGGTCAGGGGCTCTGGTTCCTTATCATGTGACCCTCTTCATAGCGCTACTCATGACAGAGGATCTGGCTTTCCTCAGAACAAGTATTCAGAAAGAAAGAGCATAAAAACATAGACACAGAAATAGAGAGAGGGAGCAAGCCAAAGAGGAGGGTTGTAGTTTCTTCTTTAACTTCATCTTGGAAGCTATGTACCACCATCACTGCCAGATTCCTTTGGTCACACAGACTACCCCTGACAGAGTGTGGGGAGGAGCCACACAGGATGTGAACATCAGGGAGTGAGGCTCCTTGGGACCATCTTCTAGGCTGGTTTCCACAGACCAGCCCCACATCACATGGTGTAAGTCATCTGACTTGGTTTTTCATTTTCAATATAGTTTTGGCTATCCTAGGTTCTTTTAATACAAACTTTAGAATCACCTTGTCACTTTTAAAAATATATATTTCCTGCTAGAATTTTCACTACGATGGCATGGAATGTAATAATCATTTTGGGGGAAATTGATGTCAGTTTTGATCAATAAGTGAATGTGGTGTATTGTTCCACTTAGATATTATTTAATTTTTTTTCAGGAATGTTCTTTAATTTTCACGGTAGAGGTATTACATATCTTTCATTATTTTATTTTATTTGTGTGTGTGTGGGTGTGGGTGTGTGTGTGGGTGGGTGTAGTACTGGGGATTGAACTCAGGGTCGTTCTACCTGCTAGCTATACCACCAGCCCTGTTTTTTATTCTTTATTTTGAAACTGGGTCTCACTAAGTTACGGAGTGCCTCACGAGGTAGCTGAGGCTGGCCGCGAACCTGGATCCTCTGGTCTCAACCTCCCAAATGCTGAGATTACAAGCATGCACCACCACGCCCGATTCTCATTGTTTTATTTCTAAGTATCTCATGTTTTCTGATCCTATTTTAATAGTATTTTTTAAAAATGTTTTCCCCGGTTTGTTGCTGACATATGGAAATAAAATAGGTTTTTAAATATTGGCTTAGACCAGCCATGGTAGCATATGCTTTTAATCCCAGTACTTGGAAGGCTGAGACAGAAAGATTGTAGGTTCAAGGACAGCCTCAGCAATTTGGCAAGGCCCCTAGCAACTTAGTGAGACCCTGTTTCAAAATAAAAAAAATAAAATAGGGCTGAGGTGTGTAGCTTGGAGGTAGGATACCCCAGAATTCAATCCCCAGTACCACACAAATATATTTATACAATACACACACATATATTGGCTTTATATCCTGCAACTTGGCCAAATTCTCTTACTAGTCCTAGAAGTTATTTTATAAATATTTTGGACTTTCTATGTAAACAATGAAATCAGTTAAGCCCAAGCTTTTTCCTTTCTATTATTTACGCCTTCCATTTCTCTTTCTTTACTTTTGCACTGTCTAGGACAGGGCTGGACACACATTTTCTATAAAGGCCCCCACATTAAAGGCTTTAGATTCCGCAGGCCACACAGTCTGAATCCACCCCGCTGCTGTAGCACAAGCACAGCAACAGAAAGCATGTAAATGGATGGACGTGACTGGGCTCTGACAAAATTTTATTTCCAAAGATGAGTGATCAGGCTGAATTTAGCCCATTTAGAAGTTTTAAATGTATTAAGGTCGTGAAAGTCAAGGAAGGACTTAGGAATGTTCCAAGTTGAAAACAATTAAAGGGATATGACAATTAAATGTAACATGTGAGCCTGGATTGGCTCCTATGAAGGACATTAGAGAGATAACTGGTGCAACCTGAGCGGGTCTGAAGATTAGAAGGTAGTGATGGGTCAATGCTAATTTTCTGATTCCTGATTCCCGTGGCTGTGGTGTGATGATTTAGGAGCACATCCTTGTATACAGGAAAAGTCACACTCAAATGTTGAAGGTGATGGAGCTCACTCTCAACTCGTTCAGGAAAAAAGTTGTTAATGCAAAGGTGTTGTTCTTGGAAAACAAGAATGCTGTTGGGCCATCGAGTATCAAGAGTGATTGTAGGTTCACGGCATACGAACGTGAAGTCGGGAGCCTGGGAGGATAACTAAGCGTTCTCATGTGAGTTTGGGGTTCCAGGTGGAGAATGAGGCTCTGTCTATTCTTCTCACCATGGACTTTATATGTGTTTTACTTTTATAACCACTCAGTAAAACGAGTGTCCTTGCTAACTAGTACTAGATATCCTGAGCTTTCCAGGTGAATTATAAATAGTGCTAAATAGGATGAATTAAGTAGTTCACTGATGTGGTAAACATTGCTTTCCTCTATATCATTAGGTCCCACAATCACTGAGAAATTAAGAATTATTAACCAACATTCACAAGATTATTAAAGTCAGATAAAATGCTATCCTTACCTAAACCACAGCTTGATGTAAGCTCTGGTCTCTTTCCCTTTGACCACAACAGACCCAGTTTGGCACAGAATCTCTTGCTTTGGATAAGTTACCTAAAACTAGAGTAAGAGGCAAAAAAAAAAAAAAAAAAAAAAAAAAAAAAAAAAAAAAAAAAAAAAAAAAAAAAAAAAAAAAAAAAAAAAAAAAAAAAAAAAAAAAAAAAAAAAAAAAAAAAAAAAAAAAAAAAAAAAAAAAAAAAAAAAAAAGCCATATAGTCCAGCAGGATGTGGTGGTGCACACCTGTAATCCCAGTACTAGAGAGGCTGAGACAGGAAGATCGCAGGTTCAAGGTCAGCCTCAGCAAGTTAGCAAGACCCTGTTTCAAAATAAAAAATAAAAATGGCTGAGGGTGTAGCTTGGAGGTAGAATGCCCCTGTGTTCAATCCCCAGTACCACAAAAACAAAAACCATGTAGTCCAACTTCCAAGGAGAGAATTTAGGGTCTACATATATTCATAATCTAGTGTGAAATGAATACTGTATACAACTGTTTTCTCATCTGAAAATAACAGCCTACTGTGGAAGTATGACACGTGGATCTGTGGGAAAGACCTCTGAAATTATTAAGTTCTAAACTAAATTAAACTACTTTCCCATCTAGCTGTGTTCCCTTTACGTGTGTGTGTGTGTGTGTGTGTGTGTGTGTGTGTGTGTGTGCTACTGGGATGGAACCCAGCAGTATTCTACCTCTGAGCTACACCCCCAGCCCTATTTTATTTTTTATTTTGAAATAGGGTCTCACTAAGTTTCAGAGACTGACAGCGAACCTATGATCTTCCTGTCTTAGCCTCTCAAATATTGGTGTTACAGGTGTGCGCCACCACGCCTGGCTTCCTCTACATTTTAAGAGCACTTTTGTGGGTTCCTTCTAATCACTATTCTTTGCCTTCAATGATCCCTTTATTGAATCTTCATCTTCATTTTGGGTGTGTGTGTGTGTGTGTGTGTGTGTGTGTGTGTGTGTGTGTTACCAGAGATTGAACCCAGGGACATTCCACCTTTGACCAACACCTTCAGCCCTATTTTATTTTGAAATAGGTTCTCACTAAACTGCAGAGGGCCTTGCTAAATTGCTGAGGCTGACTGCAAACCTGTGATTCTCCTATCTAAGCTGCCCAAGTACTGGGATTAGAGGTGTGTGTCACCACACCCAGCTTGATTTTTTTAAACATTAAAATACAACATAATATTTGCCCTTTTAACCATTTAAAAATGTACAGTCTGGTGCTGAAGGACATCCATATTGTGCAACCATCACCACTGTCCATCTCCAGAACTTTCTTATCTTCCTCAACTGAAACTCTACATCATGAAACACTAACTCCTCATTTCCCCTCTCCCCAACTCCTGGCAACTACCATTTTACTTTCTGTCTATGAATTTGACTATCTCTTGTAAACAGAATTTTTTTTAAATTGTCATTTTTGTGACCAGCTCATTTTATTTAGCATAAAGTCTTCAAGTTTCATAAGAGTTTTCTTCATTTTTTAGGCCTAGTAATATTCTTTGTATGTGTGTATGTGTGTGTGTGTGTGTGTGTGTGTGGTACTGGGGATTGAACCCAGGACATTCTACCTCTGAGCTACACCCCTAGTGCTATTTTTTATTCTTTATTTTGAAACAGGGTGTCTCACTAAGTTGCAGAGAGCCTCACTAAGTACCTGAGGTTGGCCGAGAACCTGTATCCTCCTGTCTCAGTCTCCCAAGTACTGGGATTACAAGTGTGCGCCACCATGCCCAGCTTAGGCCAAGTAATACTCTATTGTATGAATATATCACATTTTGCTTCTTCAGTCATCCACTGATAAACACTTGGGTTGTTTCTACCTTTGGGTTATTGTGAATAATGCTGCTATGAACATGAGTGTACACGTGTGTGTTAGAGTCCTTGCTTTCAATCCTTTAGGATACATATGCCCAGAAACAATCCTACTGGGTCAGATAACAATTCTACATTTAATTTTTTGAGGAATGACTATACTTCTTTTCACAAAGATGGCGCCATCTTACATTCCTACCTGCAAAGTGCAAGAATTCCAATTGAAATTTTCACAAACACTTCTTTTCGTTTTTAAATAATAGCCATCCTAATGGATATTTAATATCACAGTTGTGATCTGAATTGTGTTGCCACCAAAAACATGTTAAAGCCATAGCCCCTAGGGCCTCAGAATACAACCTTAATTGAAAATGGGGCTGTTGCAGATATCATTAGTTTAAACCAGGCCGCACTGGAGTAGAGAGGGGCCGTGATCCATAAAACTAGTGTCCTGACAAGAAGATGGCATCTGAAAACAAAGACGTACAGGGACCATGAAGGTGGAGATGGAAGTCATGTAGCATCAAGCCCAGGAGTGTCAAATATGACCAGCAAACCACCAGAAACAAGAAAAAGGCAAGGACGGATTCTCCTTTAGGTTTCAGCAGGAGTATGGTACTGCCAACACCTTGATATTTTACTTCTAGTTTCTAGAACTATGAAGCAATATACATCTGTTGTTTTAAACCACCTTGTTTGTAGCACTCTGTCACAGAAGCCCCAAGAAACTAATTCATCCACCTTACCATCGAGGTCTATCACATCTTCTTGTGCTCTCAGCTGACCTTTCCTCTTGGTTCTCAGGAAATCTGTTTCTTAGACCACCCTGCCCTTCGCCTCCTGCCTTCTCCCTCAACTTCGCCCAACAAATGCAATTGGTAACTATACAGGGACCTGCAGTGTGCTGGGCACTGTCCTAGGGGCTGGCGATGGTAACTTGTTTAAAGACTTCTTTTCCCCCACTCTTAGCTATCATGCAGAGTTTGGGCTTCTTTTTCCATCACCTAAATTGTTAATAAATTTTAAGAGTGTTTTCTATTTCTGCCAGATTTCTACCCTCATTTCAGGACTCTAAAAGATGTCTTCCTCCAGTTTTAGCCGAGGTTTAGAACTTTCTCACATAAAATGGCACTTTTAATTTCACAGCCACATCTCATCAGATGGGAATTGCAGCGTGCTTGAATTATGGAAATAGGATCTATTATAACTCACATCTTTTCCTCAAATATGATGTGCTACAGTTTTGTGCATGCTCTGATTAGTATTTATGTGAACTGGGGTGTGAATATTTTATAAAATAGACATTAGTAATTTTTATTTCCCTCTTTAGTTCTTGCTAGTTGTTAACACAGGGTCAGGTGATCCCTTGCTTCCAGATTAAACCTCTATGGCAGAAAACTTACTGGCTGCCAGGTGTGGTGGTGCACGCTTGTAATCCCAGTACTTGGGAGACTGAGACAGGAGGATTGCAGGTTCTCAGCCAGCCTCAGCTACTTAGTGGGGCCCTCTGCAACTTAGTAAGACCTGTTTCAAAATAAAGAATAAAAATTAGGGATGGGGGTGTAGCTCAGAGATAGAATGCCCCTGGGTTCAATCCCCAGTACCAGAAAATAAATAAATAAGTAAATAAATAAATAAATAATAAAAAGGCAACTTACCAGCTGATTTTGTGTCCCTTAGGTGAAGTAGCAGTGGAGAGCCTGAGTGTGGGGACAGGAAGCTGAGGGCTGGCTATGCAGGGAGAGCTAAGGGTATAGAGCCATGGCTCTGAATTCTTAATTAAATAATTAATTAAATAATTAATTAAATTCTTAATTAATTATGTGTGGTGTGGGGGATTGAGTCCAGGTGCATTCTACCTCTGAGCTACACCCCCAACCCTATTTTATTTCTTATTTTGAAACAGAGTCTTGCTAAGTTGCAGAGGCTGGCCTTGAACCTGTGATCTTCCTGTCTCCGAATCTGCAGGGCTGGATGGCTCTGAATTCTTAGTTGAATCACATGGACACCGAATCATGTGGTGGTGTGTTTGTTAATGCTGATTCCCAGCGGCAACTCAAACCCGCTATTGAGTCTCTTGAGAGGTCCAGTAATCTGCATTTTAAGTTGAGCCCCCCCAAATGAGGCTTTTGCCCACAACAAGATAAGAACAACTGATAGAGGGCCCATTAGCAGATGAACTTCTGCGGTGTGTGCAAACGTGAAGGCTCTGTGTCTTTTCCATCAAAGCATAAACAACATTGATCCTAATTCTACTGATGTTTTGAGATGAGGATTGATTTTATAGTCACCGTAATGTAGATCCAATAAAGAAGACATAAGACTTTTATACTTATCAAAAGGGAGACTGAGCCAGTTGAAATCCTCCATACACCTGAGTAAATAGAAACTCATAGATGCTGAAAGATTTGCCAGGGTCACACATCTGGGGCAAGAAGGCAGGGCTCTGACCCCTGTCCTGGGCCCTTTCACCCAGACTCTGGCCAGTGGAGCACACTGGGCCAAGGAGCGCTCGGTCTTGACGGCAAGAAAGGCTGACGGAGTTGTCCGCAGGGACTGGAGTACTCTATGTGTGAGCCTGCTCCCAGCTGCAAGTGGACAGACACTTTTACTTCTCCATCAGATAGGACACAGCCTTCATTTCCAGGACTCAAGCACAAGTCCCAAGAGGGAACTAGGCAGGAAAGCACAGATTACTCCCAGGCCAGGGCTCCTGCCAGCTGTGTTCTGGGCTTGTCTGACCCTATTAAGGGTGCTGGAGCCTTTGAAGCCAAACTGACTTTTTAAAAACTGACTTCCTGAACTGAGGAATAATTATTTTCATATGTGAACATGGAAAAAAACTGTAGGTAGTGACGACAATGAACAAATGCAGGTTGAAAAACAAAAATTTCTCCCTGCCAAAAGAATTCTTTCAGGGCCCGCTCATATTTTCCATGCATTTCCACAGCAAAAGAGCTTGCTTAAGGCAAGTTAACCGGGACAAAAGAAATAGCACTTAAAATTTGGTACAATACAACTTGGATCTCAAATTTGTTAATATGCAAGAACTCCAAGTTTTGGGCTTCCCTCTCAGGTCTTCTGGAATCTGCATTATGCTCTTACCATTTAAAAGTGTGTGGTGTGTGTGTGTGTGTGTGTGTGTGTGTGTGTGTGTAAGATATTTTACTGGGCTCAAAGACAAATATTTAATGATTGTGCCCACATAAATTACAATAGATATTTACACTTATCTGATTTAGAATTTTCATATGATTTAAGGGAAATGAACCTCTCAGGTCTGATCTTCCCTAACTGAAACTCCGCATATAAACACAGTGGCTGATAGTTCTCCCTCCTCCTGTGGGATACACAGGCAGGGCTAGAAGTGACATATATATATATATATGTATATATATATATAGTAACTTTCATCTGGAAAGCTACTCATTGCTTTAGTTAGTTATGCTGGGTCGATTTGGTCCTCTTGGTTCTGTTCCACCTTTTACAATGGGTACTTGAAGTCTATGGAGAACAAGGTGAATTTTTCTAAAAATTTTTCTCTGCAGTCATGAACTTGAACTGAGACCCACTCTCCTTGTATTCTAATAACTTTATAAGGTATCACTTACAGTTCGTGTAATTCTCACCTCCCACTTTAAAAAGAACGCATGTATACACACACACACACACACACACACACACACTGTACCAGAGCTACAAATAGAAATACCAAACGGTGAGACAGGTAACGAGGGACCGAGGGGGAGGGGGGCTGACTGGCTAGCATGAGAAAGTGCTCCACAGTGAGGACACAGAGGCTCAAAGTGGTGTGGTCTAGCAGAACGTACTGTGATGATAGAAATGGTCTACACCTGCGCTGCCCTATGCGCTAGACACTAGCTCCCTGCAGTTATTGCATCCTTGAAATGTGGTTTCTGTAACTGAGGAACTGAATTTTAATTTCATTTTAATTTAAAGAGCCGATCATGCTAGTGGCTACCCCACAGGACACCATGGGACATTTGTGACTCCAGCTGATTGTCACCGTGCATGAGCGCCGGCTCCAAGGGGCCAGGTCTCCTGATATTCCTAGAGAAACTGGAAATCCCAATTTTTATGGAAGTGTCCTAAATTTGAAAATACCTGATCATGCAAAGTAAACAGGGCTGTGGCTCCACTTTGGCCAACTGTCACCTAACTATCACTCTAGGTCCATCCTGTTCCCTCCTGTTCCTTCTCTCCTACCAGGAAAACACTTTCATCATACACCTTCATTACCCATGTGCAGCTTGGACCTCTCCTCCCAGCCCATGAAGTTGGAATGTCCTCTTCACACCTCCTAGACTCTCCCTGTCTTTAGAATTCTCCTGTGACCTCTCCTCAAATATCCATGCTCATTAACAAGACGACTAGAGTCACTGGCTCCCACTGCAGTTGGCCCCTCTTGGCCCTCCCCCAGATGACCTCATCTGTATCAAATCCCCATAAAAGCTCTAGAGCCTAGGGAGTCACCACGTTTGCCTTGTAGTTTAAGCTCTCAGAGGGTGGAATGGATGCTTGTGGTTGCTTCTGTTCTATAGAGGAATATTTCCTAAACTTGGTTGGAACACGATACATAATAAGACATAATTTTGCACTGCTACTTAGAATACACATTCTCTATACACATCCCTTTGGAAAGGTTTCACAGGAAGTGTCCTATCCTTACTGTGTCATGCACACTGACGTTTCCTATTCTCTTCTATTTTTATTTTTCTATTTCTTTCTATCCTGACCTCAGAGTCTGCTAATAGATCCTAGTCCATAGCTTAAAACATTGCTATAGAGAGTCCAGTCCATGCCTGACATCCAAGCAATGTTAGTTGACTAACCTGAATCCTTTTGGTCATTCCCTCTTGACCATCTTCGAACTCCTCTTGCCTCCCCAATCAACAGCCTCCATTGGGAGAATAAATCAGAGACCAGCACAAGCAAAAATTTTTCTCTAATATTCTAGGGGTCTTTATAGTCCCCACCTAAAGAACTTCATTAGACTCAGATTGTTCTTCTTGGAAAGTGATTTCCATTAAAAAAAAAAAAAAAGAAAAAAAAAAAAGATCAAAGACTGTTTTCCTTGCACAGTATATTACTTCCTGCAATTCATCAAAATTCTTTTCATGGGTAAAGGTCACTTTTTATTTATCTTTGGCATCTGTGTGTATTTTGTTGAAAAGGGTGTGGCTCTCAAAACAGATCGGGCCTTGCATGTTGATGAAAAATCTTGCAAAAAGCTGCAAGAAGGAGGCTATGGGAATAACATGGTAAAAAGAGGCACATGTGCTGTTGGGCTTCCCAGAATGATGACACTGCCTAAGAAAGGGAAAGATGTGAATTAAACACCTGAGCAGGTCTGCAGGACTTTGTAGTTGCTGTGAGTTGTAGCACTTTTTATACAGTACTGTGGGGGAAAAAAAGCACTTGAATCTGATGTGAACAGTTACAGAATTGGTGTTAGTCCTGGGAACATTGGACTCACCATTAGAGAAGTTGTAAAAGAAAATAACCTGTGTCTCACCCCCCTCCCCAATGTAGTATTTAACATCATCAAGACAGGATCTGATTGCCACTCACCTCTCTGTACCACCATTTCCTCATCTACAATATAAGGCAAATCATAGCATGAAACCCTTAAGGTTGTTCTGGGGATTGAATTACTTAATATTTGGAGAGCATCTTATACCCTGAATTCAGTAAGCACAGTGTAAATACCTGTTAAATAAGTTGTCTATGTAAAAATGAAAGCATTAACTCTTCTGTTTTCCAGGGCAAGGAAAACAGAAATAAACCTTTAAAATAAGATTGAAGAAGTTGCTGGGTGTGGTGGTGCACGCTTGTAATCTCAGCATTTGGGAGGCTGAGACCAGAGGATCCGGGTTCGCGGCCAGCCTCAGCTACCTAGTGAGGCCTTCTGCAACTTAGTGAGACCCTGTTTCAAAATAAAGAATAAAAAATAGGGCTGGGGGTATAGCTTGGAGGTAGAATGTCCCTGAGTTCAATCCCCAGTACCGCAAAAAAAAAAAGAAAAAAGATCGAAAAGTCAAAGTCGACTACCTTGCTGTCCTGTTTGCACATCTGTGCACAGATTTGGTACCCAGGGTGACAATGTGGCAGTGTCATTCCCCTGTGAAAAAGAACCAGTCACTAAAAAAGAAAGGACAAGGAGTAATATCTCAATCCCTAAACTAGGATGGAAAAGCTAACTGTGTGAAAAACATAAAACAGAGCTGTTGGTGATACCTCAAGGCCAGACACGGCCATGAGACCACCCAGTATCAACCCAGGAAGAAAGAGCCCTGTAAGCTAAAAGCTCAGACTCCTGGGAGTATCAATGCACCAAATGCAATTTGGGGAAGAACAATTAAAAGCCACATGGGCAAAAATTGTTTAAAAATAAAAAAAACAAAACCTCTGGATAAAGTCTACACAAATGAATGATTATATGCACAAAAGTCAATTGAAAGGGGTAAAATTAAAAACAAGGAGAGAAGCTCATGCAAGTGTGGTCACAGTTAATCATTCAGAGAGCTAAGAAATGCATATCATTGTGAGACATGCTCTTTTAAAAAAGGAAAATGAGAAATAAAGAAAGGATTTTGGACTTATTAAAACACCCTGCAATGCTTTGTTCTTACATTTCCTAAAAATCAGAACATGGAGGCATTGTATGAGTATGCATGCATCCATATGTGTGTGCAATGGTCACATATCTTCTCAGTCAATATATCCATATGACACACATGTATGTGTTATATGCATTTTTTACAGAACTTCCTCTTTTTCAAGTTCTTTTTCTTATTTCACAGTGCTAGGGGTCTAACCCAGGGCCTTGTGCATGCTAGGCAAGCACTCTACCACTGAGCTCTATCTGAAATCCTTAAATTCTTTGTTAAATGACATAAAGAGGTAAAAAAGTCAAGTAGTAACAACCTGACAATAAGCATTAAACTAGATAATAAGCTGTGTACCAGAAAACACAGAAATTATGGGCAAATTTTGGAATAGGGTCTAATCCTTGAAGTTAACTAGTTCAAATAATTGCAAAAAGAAAAAAAAAGTCCTGAAACTGAAACAGGGGCCTCTGAGCTTGGGCTGTGACCATCCTGGGTCACAGGGAGCCACTTTGATGTCACAGCAGCTTTGTGTAAAGAGGGCAGAGAAAAGGCAGCCCCTGAACAGATGGGGGCCCCAGGTTCCTGGGGCTGCATTCTGCCATTGTCCCCTGTGCACAACTCCCCCTGGCTGCAGCGGCAGCATGGGGCTGGGATTGATGGCCACAGGTGGCCTCCGGCTCACACAGGGCAGCCCCATACCCAGCAGCCTTTGTGGAGGGAGAGGAAGTTTACTTTCAGGCTTTTTGTTTCTCTTCTTCCACTACTTTTCCTCCCAAGTCCCTTCAAATCTCAAATTGCTTACTTCCTTCCAACTTCTGCAAATGTCTGGGAATGTTTCTGGGAATGTCTGTTTTCACTTTCCCAACACCCCCCCCCCCATCTCCAGGCCCAGTTTTGTGCTCACCCTTCTGGTTCCTGTCCTCTCTCAATCCCTGTTTTTCTTCTGATTCAGGGCACCTTCCCCAGACACTGCTCAGTCTCTTCCAAATGTAGCTTCTGTAGAGTTTCAGAGTCACAAAGCCTGGGGAAGGCAAATGACAACAGCCAACAGTTTCTTTGGTGCTGGGGCAGCAGTTGGGGTTGGGGGTGGGAATGAGCTTTCAGACAGAGATGGGTGACTATTTAGAAAGGGTGTTTTAGTCCATTTTCTGTTGCTATAATTGGATAACACTGACTAGGTAACTTCTAAGGAGTGAAGCTTCATTTAGTTCAGGGTTCTGTAGGGCTGGGAGATCCAAGGTGAGGGCCTTCTTGCTGGCGAGGACTCTGGAGTTCAGAGGCAGTACAGGGCATCACATGGCAAGATGAAGTGGCTTTTATAGCAGGTCCACTCCCGATATAACCCATTAGCTCATTAATGTATGACTGGATTAATCCATTCACTGGGGCAGAATCTTCATGATCCAATCACCTCTTACAAGTCTGACTTGCAGAGTGGCACTCATCTATAATCCCAGTACTTGAGAAGCTGAGACAGGAGGATCGCAGGTTCAAGGCCAGCCTACCTTTTAAGTGTACCTCACATTCACATTAAGGATTAAATTGCAGCATGAGTTTAACTGAAGATATTGGAAATGTGAGAATTCTCTTGATCACTGTCTTTCCTTCATTATACACTGACGGTGCCTGGCAAGAAGCTGCCTATGTTCTTTGGCTTGTGATCCCTTTCCATCAAGTCTTTTTTGTGCCATGTCACTCTGACACTCACTTTTGATATCACATTTCCTTCCCCAACTCTGATCCTTGTGATTCTACTCAAAAAACCCAGGAAAATCTTCCTACCTTGAGACTCTAAATTTAATCACCTCTGCAAAGTCCCTTTGTTCATTGTCTCAGCCAACATTCTCACTGCTATAATACAAAATGACTGACCACACAACTTAGAGGAAGGAAGATTTATTTGCTCACAGTTTTTGGAGATTCCAGAGCAGTCCATGTCAGATTGGGTCTGTGGAGCTCAGGTTATGGCAACAGAAAGCACAGAGCAGGAGAGAGCTCTGCTTTCTCATCATGGAGGATGGAAGCAAGAGAGAGCAAGCAAGCAGGGGGATTCCACAGTTCCTAAGGCCACACCCCCAGGGACCACCTTCTCCAGCCACACCCACCTGACTAGGTTGCCACCCAGTAAATCCATTACAATGGATTTATCCACTGATGAGATTACAACCCTCATGATTCAATTACATCCACTCCAAACACCAGGCAGGCTCCCACAGTATGGTCAAAACAGCAACTGATAAGGATGTAACAATGGAGACAACACGTGTCAGAATCACAGGACCCAGGCCTTAGACCTAGCGTGGTCATTAGTAATTAATTGTGGACAAGTTTTCATCAGGGAAATAATGGACTGATGGAAAAGTCAACTGACAAGCATCCCATTGGACACCAAAGTGACCACTTAGTGACTGAGTTTACACCAGACAGAATTGGATTCACATTCTGGCTCATTTAATCATTATGGGAGTGACTGTGTTAAGTTACTTAACCTTTACAGATATCAGGTTCTTCATATACAATAATATCTTCTATCTCATAGGATTGTTGTGAAGAATAAATGGTGCTCACAAAGTGCTCATCACAATGCTAGGTAAACAGTAAGCATTTAATAAGTGACTGCTATTCTTGTTATCATTTTTATTACTTTTGCTACTACATTATTAAATAATAATCATTGTCATTTTTAATTTATACAGTGTGAAACACATAATCTATTGAGCAATTTTTTTTTTTTTTTTTTTTTTTTTTGTGGTACTGGGGATTGAACTCAGGGGCATTCTACCTCCGAGCTAAACCCCCAGCCCTATTTTTTTATTCTTTATTTTGAAACCGAGTCTCACTAAGTTGCGGAGTGCCTCACTAGGTAGCTGAGGCTGGCCTCGAACCCGGATCCTCCGGTCTCAGCCTCCCGAATGCTGGGATTACAAGCATGCGCTACCACGCCCGGCTATTGAGCAATTTTTAATTTGAAAAATCAAAGATCAGTGGGGATGAGAACTTGGAAGTTCCACATTTAGAAGTTGGAGCCGGGCATGGTGGCACACGCTTGTAATCCCAGCATTTGGGAGGCTGAGACCGGAGGATCCGGGTTCGCGGCCAGCCTCAGCTACCTAGTGAGGCACTCCGCAACTTAGTGAGACTCGGTTTCAAAATAAAGAATAAAAAATAGGGCTGGGGGTGTAGCTCGGAAGTAGAATGCCCCTGAGTTCAATCCCCAGCACCGCAAAAAA
>PVLC010015077.1:0-38008 GCA_004027655.1 Graphiurus murinus
CTTGTAATCCCAGCATTCGGGAGGCTGAGACCGGAGGATCCGGGTTCGAGGCCAGCCTCAGCTACCTAGTGAGGCACTCCGCAACTTAGTGAGACTCGATTTCAAAATAAAGAATAAAAAATAGGGCTGGGGATATAGCTCGGAGGTAGAATGCCCCTGAGTTCCATCCCCAGTACCGCAAAAAAAAAAAAAAAAAAAAAAAAAACAAAAAACAAAAAACAAAAAAAACCAAAGAGAACAAGGTTATCTAGGCAAGACCAAGATTTAACCTGGAATGACTACATTACCTTGAAGAAAACTAGCCAGATTTATCATTTAGAAGTTATAGGATAGTTTTAGTTCTTCTTTCCCTATTTTTACCCCTTTGATTTCCTTCTCTTGCCTTATTGCTCTGGCTAGAGTCTCAAGTACTATATTGAACAGAAGAGGTGATAGTGGACATCCTTGTCTTGTTCCTGTTTTTAGTGGAAACTCTTGCAGTTTTTCTCCATTTAATATGATGTTGGCTGTGGGCCTATTGTATATTGCCTTTATGATGTTGAGGTATGTTCCTTCTATTCCAATTCTGTGAAGTACTTTTAGCATGAATGGGTGCTGGATCTTGTCAAATGCTTTTTCAGCATCAATTGAGATGATCATGTGATTTTTGTCTTTGATTCTATTTATGAATTACATGGATTGTTTTTAGTATGTTGAACCAGCCTTGCATCCCTGGGATGAACCCGACTTGGTCATGGTGTATAATTTTCTTGATGTGGTTTTGAATGCGCATTGCTAATATATTGTTTAGCAGCTTTGCATCTAAGTTCATCAATGATATGGGTCTATAGTTTTCTTTACTTGAGCTGTCTTTATTTGGTTTTGGTATTAATGTGATGTTGGCTTCATAGAATGTGTTTGAGAGGGTCCCATTTCTTTCTATTTCATGGAATAGTTTGAGGAGTATTGGGATTAGCTCTTCTATAAATGTATTATAAAATTCACTTGGAAAGCTATCTGGCCCTGGGCTTTTTTTTTTTTTTTTTTTGATGGTAAACTCTTTATTGCTGTTTCTATCTCTTTGATTGTTATTGGTCGGTTTAAGTTTTCTATATCTTCTCCTGCATGAGTCAAATCAAGGTGGATCAAAGACCTGGAAGTTAGACCAGAGATCTTGCAGCTACTTGAAGAGGACCAACACTTCAACATATAGGCACAGGTAAAAACTTTCTCAACAAGACCCAAAAAGCACAAGCAACCATCAGGAAGATCAATACATGGGATTGCATTAAACTGAAGAGCTTCTGTGCAGCAAAGGAAACTATCAAGAACCTCAACAGATAGCCCACAGAGTGAGAGAAGATTTTTGCCAGTTACTCTTCTGATACAGGTCTAATATCTAGGATATACAGAGAACTCAAGAAAATCACAGGCAAGAAAACAAATAACCCAATCAAAAAATGGGCAAAGGATCTAAATAGACACCTCACAAAAGAATAAATACAAACAGCCAATAAATGTATGGGGGAATGTTCCACATCATTAGCAATCAGAGAGATGCAAATCAAAACTACCTTGAGATTTCATCTAACTCCAATCAGAATGGCAATCATAAAAAACACGAGCAACAACAACTGCTGGTGAGGATGTGGAGAAGTGGGAACACTAATACATTGTTGGTGGGATTGCAAACTAGTGCAACCACTTTGGAAAACAATATGGAAGATTCTCAGATGAATGGGAATGAACCTACCATATGATCCAGCAATACCACTTCTGGGTATCTACCCAAAAGAATGGAAACCAAACTACCAGACCGACACATGTGTATCTATGTTTATAGCTGCACAATTCACAATAGCCAAACTATGGAAGCAGCCAAGATGTCCATCGACAGATGGATGGATTACAAAACTATGCAATATGTACACAATGGAATTCTACTCAGCCATAAAGAAGAACAAAATCATGTTATTTGCAGGGAAATCGACGCAACTGGAAAATATTTTGTTAAGTGAAATCAGCCAGTCACAAAGAGTAAAGAAGCATATGTTCTCCCTAATATGCGGATGCTAGAGAGAAGATGGGGCATAAGAGGGTCTCCAGATGGAAAAGGAGAGACCCTCGATAAACAAAGAAGTTGATTTGACTGAAGGGTATAGATGGGAGGTGGTGGGGGCACCCGAAAGTACATCAAGGTTACTCACTAAACCGAACTGAGATGGAAGGAAGGCGAGGGAATGGGGTGGGAACCTAGGGAAGGGGTCAAATGAGAAATGTGGACACATATGTCATTATTAATTTGTACATAACAAAGATGTATGCTTACAACACATGAATAAAAAAATTTTTTTTAAAAAGAAGTTATAGGAGCTCGTGAGAAAAATTGAACTTAATTACGGCATCATATTATATATTTCTGAAAATAAAGGTTATGATTGTGAATTCCAATCCTAGTTCATGTGTGTGTAGATATATCAAAATTATTAAGATATTTTTTCATGACGGTGGGATTTCAGGTAACGTTTATTTAGTATTTGATACATTTTACCCATGTGTAATTTCTCTACAATGTAAAAGCAAGGAATTTCTAGTCATAAATAAAAGTAAATGATAGCTTTAAAAATAAAAATTTTTCATAAAAATATTAGTCCAGGTTTTTATATTAAGCCTATCAGAAGTAGTGCTCATGGTAAATTTTACTGGAACTTGAGTATCTGAATCAAAATCTGCTAACTCATAATTCGAGTCATTTCTCGCTGAATTTTGTCCTTGCTTCATTGTCCCTGTTTTTTGTTTTTTGCTTTTTTCCATACTTGTTTGTTCTTTCATTTTGGCAACCTATTTGACTGAGAGTGCTAGAGAAAAGCTCTGATTGAAAATCTCAATAACATATAGGACTTGGATGGCAGATGCCAAGGACAGTCACCAAACACAGAGACAAGCTGGAATCTTTGAAAGGAGAGATCTCCTCTTCTGTGTGGGAGTTCTGCTCTTCTTTCTTCTTTCCTAGCTTAAAATAAATTTCATAATCTTATACTTGCCAAAGAATGAAGGAAGGAAAGGGAGAAGTAGGGAGAGAGGAAAGAACCAGGCAAATTCTAACACTCAAGTTGGGGTGGGGACACACAGATCTGGCCAGTGGTCGTTCTTGCCTTGCTTGGACATCCTCAAGTGGTTCTGATGACAAGGTAAACTGTCCCAAAGTATGTTCTGTTTTTTCCTCTGGATTCCTCTTTGTGAGAATTATGTAACTTAGGTATTAATGGGAATTCCTTTCATGGTTATGCTTCCCAGGCTACAATGGCACTGATCTTGAATCTGTGTGTGTAATTGAGTGGTAAATCTCTGTCTAGCAAGCTGTCAGTGGCTCCCTGCCTTTCACATCTGTACCTTCACATTTGCTAGATTCAGGTGAATGGATGGTTTTGGCTCTCTCAAAAGAAATAACAATGTCAACCTCGCACTCGTTTTATGATGGAAAATCTTTGCCATCATAGTTTCCACGTGAAAGATATATTTGTCGTTTCTCAAATGTCAAGTCTGATAGAAAGGGGATATAAATGATATATTTCTTTTTAGCCATCAACCTTTTAAGGTTATGACATGATGTGACATACCTATTTGTCATGGTAAAGTAAGCACTTTTATTGATGTCTTGAATTTTTTAATGTTTTTGAGAACTGTACTGAGTCTGAGTTCATTTTTAGGTATACAAATATTTATAGCATATAACATGTCAGCCCTCATTTATAGCTAATTAAATTGTTGCCTGTGATATGTTGAATATTGAAAATTTCATTTTGACTCTTATTAATATTTACACCTTAAACTTTTCACTATAAGCAATATTTATCTGAACTTTATGTTTCTAAATAAAATATTTAAAAAAATCAATTTCCAAGAATGGCATATAATCTAAGAGAGAGAGAGCCCACAATGAAGGCCTTAGCTCATTTTCTAAAATATAATTATTAAAAACTCTTGTTTCTGTTTCTAGTTCAGATAGAACTATAAATATGTTATATATAACATAATATATATATATATATAAAATAGTGCCATCTTTAACAAACAAATGCATAAATTGAGCATCAAATATTCAAAACATAGTAGATTTTTAAGGTACCTTGTTTTGTCCAGTAGTGCTAGGTTCTGTGACTGCTGTCACCATCCCCCACTGGGTCCTGCCCAACTCCTCGTGCCCCATTAAGCACATAGAACCTATTGTCCATCAGAAACACACAACATAAATATAATCAAATTTACAGGGAGGTATGAAAAAACATTGAACTCTAGGGAATTCTTCTTCCTCAGATTCAGCCTAAGAGCTCCCTTTCCTACCAGCAGAAAGTTCCTCTCCCTTGTGATTTCCCTTTAGGAGTGTCCAACAGAGACCTGTTTTCTGTAGGGAAAGTACAGATTGAACATATTGGTCTGAGAATCATACATCTCTACTTCTACACACACACACACACACACACACACACACACACACACACACACACACATACTAAATATCAGTTAAACACAGATGAGATTAAACCCATAAGTTATATTGTTGTTCACCCTGAAATTACACACCTTTGGAATGACAGCTGTTTGGAGTATTTCATCAGGTGTCTACAATCCTGTGACCTTATCCTCTGGTATGTGGGTGGTATTATTGTTAAGATAGAGGAACTATCTTAACTGCCTTCTGTGAGTCATGATCAATTGGATGAACTCTGTATTAGATCTATTTTTCCTTTCTACCCTCCATCTTCTAAAGCCTCTGGATTTGAGATCAGTTCTGAGTTCTCTGATGAGCAGTATGTCCTCAACAACCTAGTGAGTTCCCTCAACAAGTGTTGACAAAAGAAGGAAAGAGCTCTCCATTCATAAAAAGAAGGACCAAACAATAATAAGCTAATGATTCGATTTCTTTTAAAGTCCAGTGTTTTAATTTGCCTGAGGTACTTTATGTTCATTACAAGTATAAAGCATTACACTTCTGCAGAAATAATAATCGCATTCTCATTGATCTTTCTCAACCAAGAGCCAGGTGTTGTGATAATTATTCTGTCTGCACTGCAGCCTTCCTTGTGAGTGATGGTCACCCGGCATACATAGGTAGGCTGTCTCAGATGCTCAGGAGTGAAAACTAGTAAGCATTGGAGGCAAGATTTGCACTGAGCACTGAAGGATCAGGTGGATTTACCTCATTGTGTCATTGTGTGCCTGGAAATGTTACATTTCCTAATGACTAGAGTGATTAGCAAGTTGACCATTATGAAGCACACTCAATGAGGGCTTTGATCAGCTTATTCTAAACCTTTTATTTTTATCTCTACTTGAGAGTAACTTCTTATTTTTGTTTTGACCAAAGTGCTCTTATTCTCCTATGTGACTGCAGTATTTTACTTGTGATATTTTTTAATTCAATATTTTACTCATGCTAGCTTGCTCCTGATGTTTATATTTGTAAAACTATGGCCCTTCTGTCAAACACCAGGTTTTAAGCAAACTGCAACATTGAATTATGTCTTTTAATATTTTTAGATTTTGGCTTTTTCATATCTGTAATCTAATGAGATAATAAATATGAAAATATTTACAAATTCTTGCTATGTATTTTACCTCCCAGTCATACAGTAATAGGATAAGATGAGATTGATTTCACAGACTGCCTCCTATCAGGGAAGAACAGAGATTCCATTCTTATGTAAGATAAATATAGCATAGTATGAAGATTTTTATTTGGGCAGCTGGATATTGCTATATTTAATGTGTGGATGTCAATACAGTATGAGTGTATTTAACCATAATTTACCTGATAAAAGTTGGCTACCTTGGAAGACTTATCCTCTCTTCTGATGTGTAAGTAGTCTTTCGTAAGAATGTCTTTGTATTGTAAGGTCCAAAACATGTGTTACAAGAAGATGTTAAAAAACATTTTTTTCTCTGAAATTTCATCTTATAAATCTATTCAGTTTTATTTGAATTTTCACATTATATAGCTTAACAGTTATACCACATTATGAATGAGAATTTCAATCCTGAAAATCAGTTGTTAATTTGAATTTAAAAATCTAATAAGTATTTACAGTTCACAGAATAAAGTCACCTGTCAATTAATATTTTAAAAATAAGATGATGGCTTTCCTCATTTACACGATTAAAGTGATAATGCTTCTAGACATGATTGCTTTAACTTCTTTTTTCATTTCAGTTCACAGATTTTTCTTCCTTTCTTTGACACTTCCTTTAAAAAAAAAATATATATATATATGTATAATACATATGCATGTACACATGTATATATATAATTTAATACATATACTAAATACATATGTTTGATATGTATATAAATATATACATATTTACATATATACATATATATGGGATATAATTTATTGGGTGTTTTGAAAAACAAAGACATTTGTCATCAATAACCCAAATTCTCCAAGCATTCTAGGAGGATGAGAAGCAGGCTTAATCTCATTGATGGGAAAATCCAACTAATTGAAAAAGATTGAGATTCAGCACAGAGAAAAGATGTGTTTGCCTTGCTAGTATCATGGGAAAATGACTATGTATAGGAATCTGTGCAAGACCACACAGAGAGGACTGAAAGGCAGCCTCCTCTGTATCCAAGCTTGACAAAACTTCTTAGAGCTTGCTTAGAGAAACAGAGAGAATGGAGATATATCTCAGTCAATTTCAGGTGACCACAGCAAACACAGATGTGTTGGAGAGAGGACACATCTTGAGACATAAATGCCTCTGAAGACAAAGGATCCTGTTGAAATTCCCACTCAGAAGTTGCCTCTGATTTCTACTGGTTCTTTACCTTCTTGATACATTGATCTTTTTTATGTCAAATTCACTAGAATGATTTAGATACGAAAGCTTAATCCTAGGAGTGGAATCTGATTTCCATGGCACAATAGAAAATGAAGAGTTTAGGAGTGGAGGCCCACCAGAGCCACAGGTAGAGAAGAAGAAAAGAAAATCTGGAAAGAGAGATGCTTCCAAGGAAGCCACAGCATTTAGAGACTGTTGAGGCTGTGCCTTGGTTTGCAGAGTGGTTGGGCACTGGATCTTGGTGGTTGAAGGGGAGGTAGAGGAATAGGACTTCTGGTATGGGAGTTATTGTCCTTGCCATTGTATAAATTCACTCCAAGTCCTGCAAGACTGAGCAAAAACTGCTGTCTCCAATGCTTAATTGTATATGTGTTTATGGTTGTGGTAGTTGTTTATTTTTTCCTTATATGTATCAGGGACACAGCATGAGTGCCCCACCTGATCACTGGCCATATGAAGCAATAATAAATGATGCTGGATTTCAAAATGATCCAGACTTCAGAGGAAGTAGCAGCTCAGAGAAGAGGTTAAGAGGTTCATGGAACATGAACAGATCTTTGAGCATTAATATATAACAAAATGGGAATTGAGCTGCTATTTTGTAGCTATGAAGTGGCATGTGACAATTGTGGAACCCAGAACAGGTGAAATGTGGCTCAGCATGTAAATAAAATCCAGAAAAGCGACACTGCAATTCCAAAAAGCCTTTTTTTCCTGCATCCTGGTAGCAGCACTCATCTTCAAAGAAGTTGACAAACCTCAAAGGCTAAGACAGAGAGGTCACAATGAAGTAACTCAGAAGACCTGGGAGTACAGCTGGGGGCACAGGATGCACACTGAGGTCCTGTCTCTCCAGCAGCCCAGGCCTCAACTGCTGCAGGCTGTAGGCTACCTGTGCTGGAAAATGCCCCAGTCTTCTACACAGACAATAGCCTCCCTTTTGTAGACCCTGATTGTGTCCTTTTGTTGCTCCATGTTCATGAGCTATGTTGAGAAGCTTTCCTGGAAGCTTTGCTTACCCTCTAGCGGCACCTGGATGAAGCTTATTCCTGCTAAGGCAGGGGATGCTCAGCTTAGTTGTTTGTTTATTTAGATGCCAGAAATGTCTCATGCAAGTTTTTCATCTGTTGGCTTTTACATAATCCTATAAGAAGACATGGGGAGAAATGTATATAATAATTTCATAATGTAAAAAAAAATAAAAAGTCTATCATCTATATCTTTATTTTTCATTTTTTAATTTTTTATATTAATTGGTGCATTGTAATTGCATTGTAATCATACATCTTTGTTAGGTACAAGCTGATAAAGGTATATATGCACACATTTCTCATTTAACACCTTCCCCAATTCCCAACCTACTCCCTTGCCCTCCCTCCTTCTCAAGTACAGTTTAGTGATTGACTTTGATATATTTGTGAAAGTACATCATGTGCATTAGGTCTCTCCTCCACCCCCCGTCCATCCCCTTCAGTTAAGTCATATTAGGGAGAACATATGCTTTTTTACTCTTTGTGACTGACGAATCTCACTTAACATAATGTTTTCCAGTTGCATCCATTTCCCTGCAAAGAACATGATTTTGTTCTTCTTTATGGCTGAGTAAAATTCCATTGTGTACATATCCCATAGTTTTGTAATCCATTCATCTGTCTTGGCTATTTCCATAGTTTGGCAATTGTGAATTGTGCAGTTATAAACATAGATACACATGTGTCGGTCTGGTAGTTTGGTTTCCATTCTTTTGGGTAGATACCCAGAAGTGGTATTGCTGGATCATATGGTAGGTTCATTCCTACTTGTCTGAGTATCCTCCATACTGTTTTCCAAAGTGCTTGTACTAATTTGCAATCCCACCAACAATGTATTAGTGTTCCCACTTCTCCACACCCTCACTAGCATTTGTTGTTGTTCATGTTTTTTATGATTGCCATTCTGATTGGAGTTAGATGAAATCTCAAGGTAGTTTTGATTTGCATCTCTCCAATTGCTAATGATGTAGAACATCCCCCCATACATTTATTGGCCATTTGTATTTATTCTTTTGTGAGGTGTCTATTTAGATCCTTTGCCCATTTTTTGATTGGGTTATTTGTTTTCTTGCCTGTGATTTTCTTGAGTTCTCTGTATATCCTAGATATTAGACCTGTATCAGAACAGTAGCTGGCAAAAAATTTCTCCCACTCTGTGGGCTCTCTCTTGAGGTTCTTGATAGTTTCCTTAGCTTCACAGAAGCTCTTCAGTTTAATTCAAACCCATGTATTGATCTTCCTTTGAGTTGCTTGTGCTTTTTGGGTCTAGTTGAGAAAGATTTAACCTGTGCCTATGTGTTGAAGTGTTGGGCCTATGCCCTCTTCAAGTAGCTGCAAGGTCTCCGGCCTAACTTCCATGTCTTTGATCCACCTTGAGTTGACTCTTGTGCAGGCTGAGAAAGTGGGGTTTATTTCCAGTTTCCTGCATATGGTTAACCAGTTTTGTCAACACCATTTGGTAAAGAGGCTATCTTTTTCCAGTGTATATTCCTGGTTCCTTTGTCAAAAATCAATTGGCTGTAAGCACGTGGGTCTGTTTCTGAATCTTCTATTCTGCTCCATTGGTCTATGTATCTGTATTTTTGTGCCAATACCATGCTGTAGAGTTTGAAGTCAAGTATTGTGATACTTCCTGCATGGTTCTTGTTGCTAAGAACTACTTTGGCTATCCTGGGCTTTTTGTGGTTCCAAATGAATTTAAGGACTGATTTTCTATATCTGTGAGGAATGACCTTAGTATTTTCATGGGTATTGCATTGAATCTGTAGATCATTTTTGGGAGAATGGCCATTTTGATGCTATTTATTGTGCCTATCCAAGAGCATGAAAGATCTTTCCATCTTCTAAGGTCTTCATCAATTTCTTTTTCAACTTTTTATAGTTTTCCTTATAGAGATCTTTTACCTCTTTGGTTAGGTTTTTTCCTAAGTATTTTACTTTATGGGGTGCTATTGTGAGTGGAATTGTTTTCTGGATTTCTTTTTCAGTGGATTTATGGTTGGCATAGAGGAAAGCTTCTGATTTTTTAAGATTGATTTTGTATCCAGATACTTTGCTGAATTTGTTGATCAGTTCTATAAGTTTTTTGGTTGAGTTTGTTGGGTCTTCTAAGTATACTATCATGTCCTCTGCAAAAAGGGATAGTTTTAGTTCTTCTTTCCCTATTTTTACCACTTTGATTTCCTTCTCTTGCCTTATTGCTCTGGCTAGATTCTCAAGTACTATATTGTACAGAAGAGGTGATAATGAACATCCTTATCTTGTTCCTGTTTTTAGTGGGAACTCTTGGAGTTTTTCTCCATTTAATATGATGCTGGCTGTTGTGGTTTTGAATACACATTGCTAATATTTTGTTTAGCAGTTTTGCATCTAAGTTCATCAGCAATATAGGCCTATAGTTTTCTTTTCTTGAGCTGTCTTTTTTGGCTTTGGTATTAATGCGGTATTGGCTTCATAGAATGTGTTTGGGAGGCTCCCGTTTTTTTCTATTGCACAGAATAGTTTGAGGAGTATTGGGATTAGCTCTTCTATAAATGTTTTATAAAATTCACTTGGAAAACCATCTTGCCCTGGGCTTTTGTTTGACGGTAAACTCTTTATTGCTGTTTCTATCTCTTTGATTGTTATTGGTCAGTTTAAGTTTACTATTTCTTCTTGACTAAATTTAGGAAGATTATATGTGTCTAGAAATTTCTCAATTTCTTCTAGATTTTCTATTTTGTTGGAGTATAGTTTTTCAAGATGGTTTCTGATGATCCTCTGTATTTCCATACTATCGGTGGTAATATTACCTTTTCCATCTCTTATTTTGGTAATTTGGGTTGATTCTCTCTTTCTTTTGGTTAGGTTGGCCAATGGTTTATCTATTTTGTTTATTTTTTCAAGAAATCAGCTTTTGGTTTTGTTGGTATTGTTTTTTTTTTTTTTTTATTCTCTACTTCATTAATTTCTGCTCTGATTTTCATAACTTCCTGTCTTCTACTAGCTTTGGGGTTAGACTGTTCTTGTTTTTCGAGTGCTTTGAGCTATATCATTAGGTTATTTGGTGATTTTCTGTTCTTCTTATGTGGGCACTCAGTGCTAGAGATTTTCCTCTTAGTACTGCCTTCAAAGTATCCCAGAGGTTTTGATATGTTGTGTCTCTGTTTTCATTCATTTCTAGGAATTTTTTAATTTCTCCCCTTACTTCTTCTATGACCAAATCCTTGTTCAGCAGTGTGGTGTTCGGTTACTCTGGGTCTTCCTAGAGTTGATTTCTAGTTTCACTCCATTGTGGTCTGAAAAGATGCAGGGAATTATGTTACATTTTTTGAATTTGCCGGTGCTCTCTTTGTGGCCCAAAATGTGGTCTATTTTGGAGAAAGTTCCATGTGCAGCTGAGAAAAATGTGAATTCAGCTGTAGTTGGGTGAAAGAGTCTATATGTATTTAATAGGTCCATTTGGTTTATGGTATTCTTTAGGTCTGAGGCATCTTTACTGATCTTTTTTTTTAGAAGATTGGTCTAGTGATGTGAGAGGAGTATCGAAGTCTCCCAGTATTAGTGTATTGGTTTCTATGTGTGACTTTATATCATGCAGAGTTTGTTTTATGAAAGTGGCTGTACCTATGTTTGGGGCATAGATGTTGATAATTGTTATTTCCTCTTGCTGGATTGTTCCTTTTCCTAGTAAAAAATGACCTGCTTTGTCTCTTTTGATAAGCTTAGGCTTGAAGTCTAATTTATCTGATATCATGGTTGCTACTCTTGCTTGTCTTCAAGTTCCATTGGCATGGATTACCTTACTCAAGTCCTTCACCTTTAGTTCATGGAAATCTTTGCTTATAAGGTGTATTTCTTGCAGAGAGCATATAGATGGATTCTGGGTTTTAATCCATTTTGCCATTTTGTGCCTTTTTATTGGGGAGTTGAGACCATTTATATTCAGTGTGATTATTGAGAGATGATTTTTAATTCCTAACATTTTGAATTTTGACTTCTGTTTTTGGTGGTGTTCATTCTTGTTTGCTTAGTTGTTTACTTCCTAGAAATTATTGTTTCTCTGGTTCTGACATTTACTTGTTAGTTCTTCTTTGTAGTTAATCTCTTTGAGTATTTTCTCTAGTGCTCATTTGGAAGACATAAATTCTTTGAGTTTCTGTTTGTCATAGAAGATTTTTATATCCCTGTCAATTTTGAGAGAGAGTTTTGCTGGGTATGAGAATCTTGGCTGCAAGTTATTTTCTTTCAGAGTTTGGGATAGGTTACTCCAGCCCCTCCTGGCTTTCATGATTTGATTGTGAGGTTTGGAGTGATTCTGACTGGTTTGCCTCTAAATGTCACTTGGCCTTTTACTTTTGTTGCCTTTAGAATTCTTTCCTTAGCCTCTACATTAGTCAGCTTGGTTATTTATGTGGTGTGGTGAACCTCTTCTTTGGTCTTGTCTCAAGGGAGTTCTATATGTTCCCTGTACCTGAGTGTCAACTCCTCTTTCTATGTTTGGAAATTTTTCTGATATTACTTCTTTGAAAAGATTGTTTATTCCATTAGTTTCAACTTCTAATGCCTCTTCTATCCCTATTATTCTCAGATTAGCTCTTTTAAAGTTGGCCCAGATCTCACTGATGTCCAGTTCATACCGTCGAAATTTTTTTTCTAAATTGTCTACTATGGATTCATTTTTGGAAAGATCATCTTCTAAGATTGATATTCTATTTTCTATGTGGTCTATTCTACTGTTTATAGTTTGTATTGATGCCTTCACTTCAGTTATTGCATCTTTCACTTCCTTCAATGCTTCTCTTTGTTTCCTGTTCAGGGTGTCAGATTCTTTGTTTACTTGTTCCTTTATTTCTTTCCAATTCCTCCTACATTCTTTCTGAAAATCTTGTATTGATTCTAGTATTAAAGATCTGAATTGTTCTTCTGGTAATCTCTGCCATTCTGGGATGGTAAAATCTGTTATTGAGGAGTTGTGGTGTCTCATTGTTTCTTTGCTATTTTTCCTTCCCATGGTTCCTCTGTTCTTTAATTTATATCTTTGCTTCTCTTGCAATCTTTCTCATCCAATATCTGCAGTGGGTGTTTAGAGGGGTCTGCTGGTTTATACAGGGATATGTTGTGTTCAGTGATAAAGGTTGGGTGAGAAGTCACAGTGATGAATGCAGGAATAGGGTAAAGTAGAAAAAGGGAAAAAGAAAAGAGAAGAAAGAGTGTTGAGGAGAAGAATATAGATAGGAGAGAGTGAGGGAAGCTGGTAAAAGGGATAAGGAGGAAAGTCAACAAACTAAGCAAAAATAACAAAGCAACCAATCATTCAAACAAACATAAATAATCAAAGCAATACAAAATTAAAACAGTAAAAACAAAACATAACATACACACACACACACAGAAACCAAAAAACAACAGCAACAACAAGAAACAAAAACAAAAACCCTGCTAGTTTTGTAAGTCCAGAGCTGAGTTGGCCTCTGAAGCCATTTTGGATATGCATGGATATTTTCAGCTTTTAAATGTCTGCTCACTCTATTAAATTTTCGAGTGTGTCTCTGGCATTCTTATTTGCTCTGTCAGTGTCGGCAGGGATTTTCGCTGATGCCTCTCCTGCTGCAAATTTGTGTCCCTGAGATCTCCACAGAGCCTGTCTGGGTCTCTCTCTCTTTGCCTTTGCTGGTGGCGGGAGTGCAATCTATATGCCAGGGTGCCTGGAAATTCTCTATGCCCTGTATGTACTGGGTCCCTCCCACACTTCTTCTCTTATCCAATCCCTTGAAAGGTGGGTGACTAAGTCTGTGCTGTGTATAGGGGTCCCTGCACCCTCGGGGTGCAATTTAACTTACAGATCCCTGCTGCTCTGATTCCAGTGGGAGGGGTGATCTGGTGTGTCCTCGCTGCAGGCTTAAGATGGTTGTCCCAGGTGTTCTTGATCATTGTTGATCTTGGAGGGATATGCTGCCTGATTAGGGTGTGGAATTCCGTAGTTGCTTACTCCACCTCTGGTCGTTGGGTGCACAGGAGGTCATTGGAGGTCTTGGTGCTAATAAACGCTGCTCTTGGTGACTGACAAGATGGCAGCTGGCAAGATGGTGGCAGCTGGTTCCTGGCGCATGCCACTGCTGTGCATGAGCTCACCAGCTCCTTTGTTCTCCCTGGGTTCTCTTCAGCTGCTTTTATTGCTTTATTCACTTTTTTGCTGCTTTGCTTTTCTTTCCTTCCATCAGGAAGCTGTGTTTGTGGCAGTTTTGATTCAAGCTCTGCAGTGCAGTTGATTGCTGCTCTGGCTCTGGAGGGAGACAAGAGCGGGGGTGGTCCCTCGGAGCTTATGCTGATCATACCACGCATTCTGGTCACTGTGGAAGGTGCAGGGATCCACCACCTGGTTAGGATGTGGAGTTCTGGTCACTTACTCCACATTTTGTTGCTGGGTATGCAGCAGGGCGGTTGGCTTAATAGTTGCCACCGCTCTGTGGCATGGCGCGGCTACCACACGGTTGGGCTCCTTTGCTCTCCTTGGTCAACTTTCTGGGGTCTCTTTAGTTGTAGTTCAATTTTTGTTGCTTTGTTCGCTTTTTTTTTTTTTTTTGGTTTTTTTCTTCCTCCAAGAAGCTGCTTTTATGGCAGATTTGATTCTGTGTATATATCTATCTCTATATAGACATAGCTGCAATGTGTATGCTGCTTGCCTCTACCTTTCTTCCTACCTTATCCATTAAATAAATGGTTTGACCTTTAAGTGGGTTCTCCTCACAGGTAAGCAGATTGTAGAAGTTTGTGCAATGATTAATGGAAAACCACAGAGTAATAGCATGTAGTAGGATGAAGGTTTCCAGAATGGAATGCAGAATGTGACCAAAGAATTTAACTGTATTTCAGGTGCAACCTCACTGAATGAGGGGGAGTTGGAGGTACATGCAGTTCTTGACTAGTTTTGGAAGTCAATGGTGTCTGAAAGACTAAATCCAAGAAGAACTGTACAAAACCATATACTCTAGTAAATAAGGTTGTTTCTATAACTGTATAGATTAACAACTCTGAAAACACCATACATACTGGAATTGAACATATAAGTATATGGCCAATGATTCGGCTCGGGTTTCTCCTTATTGGAGTAAGACTGGGGGGCTTGAAAGATCCATGTAGTAATGAATTAGAATGAAACACATCACAATAAACTCAAGTTTAGCTTATGGAAAACTGTAGAGGTATTCCACAGGATACCACCTTATTGAAATTTGTCTATTTTGAAAAGAGAAAATGTTTATAGATTTTGGCAAAGAAGAAAACAATGAGGTAACATACCATTTTATCACTCTATCTACTTCATCTCCTGTTAAGCCCTACATGCTGCATTCGTCAGCATTGCCTTGCTGTAATAAAACATATGAGATAAACAGCTTATAAGGAAGAAAATTTAGCTTGACCCATGGTTTCAGTCTATGATTGCCTGGCCCTGTCACTTTGGACCTGTGGTGTGGCAGTACATCATGGTGGGGATTGCATGGTAGAACAAAGCTGCTCACTCAGTGATGGCGAGGAAGAAAAGAAGAAAAAGGAGGAAGACGAGGAGGGGAGAGGAGGAGAAGAAACTATCTCCCAATATCTCCTTCAAAGACACTACCCAACTTCCTCTCATTAGGTCCCACCTCCTCAGGGTTCTAGCACCTCCTAATTGCAACACAGGATGGCGAACACACCTTTATGGCATGCATGGTCCAAACCCTTATGGGTATGGGCTATGGATAGAAATTTCTTTCCAAAGAGTGAAGAATTCAAAGGTAGGAAAAATAGAGTAATCTTATGGAGAAATCTTGTGGAAAATTTGAAGAACCTCAGGCCGGTGATCAATGTTAAAATCAACAGTCGTATGTCAGGTTGACAGTACATAAACTTGATAGATAGATATAATGTTCTGAAAATGGGATTTTTATCTCATTGGTCAAAATACATAACCATTTTCTCCTAATATGAGAACAACATCAGACAAATTCTATTATAGGCCCGTCTTATAGAATGTCTGACAAGTCTTCCTAATACTATCAAGATCATCAAAAATAAGGAGAGTCAAAGACATTGTCACAGCCAAGAGGAGACCAAGGATGTATATCCATTAAATGCATTGTGGAATCCAGACTGGAGTCCTGACAAAGAAAAAAAAAATAGGGAAAGCTAAGGGAATCAGAATAAAGCATGGGCTTTGATTAATAAAAATGAGTTAGCATTTGCTCCCTAATTGTGACAAATGCACCCTACTAAAGTGAAAGATTACGGAGAGGACTGGGTGCAGGATGGATGAGGACTCTACTACTCTCCGCATTTTTTTTTTTTTTTGCTGTAATATTTCTTAAAAAAAATTTTTAAAGTATACAAAATACATCATATTGTCTTAAGTATAATGTTTTATTGCCTTATATCTCTCTGTTTTCCTATAGAAGCAGCTAGTAATTTCATTCCAATTAAAAACAATGCATAAAAACACATTCCAAAAAGCAAGAGTGAGCCTGTGAACAAGTCGTTTCCTATAGATGTTCTCTGAGCATTCCTCTCTCAGACAGCACTTCCTCACGACTCCCCACCTCTACGTTCATTTCCCCTCCTCTGAATTCAATTATATGCCCTTCGCTCATTGTACATTTTCACTTCCTTGCTTCCTGCATGATGCGTGTCCCCAAAAAACAGTGTTCCTGCCATGCAGAGGAGCCTCCTATTTCTTGGCATCCCGCAGGGGCCTAGCTCAACAGTAGGCATGGAAGCAACTGGAAAACTTACTAGATTATGCAAATATTCGTTTTGCAGTTGAGAGGAGTTTTTCTTTTCTTTCTCTTTCAGTCTGCAAGCTTCTCTTCTGCACATGTGGTCATAAGGTGCAGCAAAGCTCCCCACAGTGCCTTGGAAGCACCCATCGAGGGCTGAGTGATTGCAGACAGCTGATAGATTCCTCTTATGTCTGTTGTCTTTTACTCTAAAGAACCCGGGCGACACTATTTTATCATCTCATTTTTTTCTTTCATCATTAAACCAAAGCAATGAACTTCAAATTAGTGCCGTTCACTTGTGCACACCTCCAGTTTGGAAATAATTTTCCTCTTTTCTCCTAAGGAAATAATGAGTCCCAAAGGTAGCCATCACCTACCCAAAGCACTGTCCCTCTGCCTTTTGGCAGACTCATCCAAGTCTCCCTGGCTTTCTTGTTTGAGTAGCAGGGAAACTGGAAGCCAGCACAACAGCCCCTGTTCTTAGAGGCCTTTCCTTTGATGCATGATTTTCTTTATCACTTTCAGCTTCCATAATGTTGCTCCTTATGGGTTTTCTGCCAGGGTTTTAAAATATCTGTTACAGCTCTGCTTAAATACAACAGTTTAAAAAGCAGGCTGAACCTGCTCAGGTTGTATAAACAGAAAATAATTTAAAAAAATGTAACTCATCACTTTTAAATGTTGCATTTACCCAGACACATCATGAATTAGTTAATCACCTGTTTGTATTAGCTTGTACCAGACTAGCAAAAAAAGAAAAGAAAAAAAAGCTATCTCAATTTCTGAAACATGTATTAGTTAAATTATTTATTACATGAAATATTTAAACAGCAACATTCCAGCATCTTACAAACTATAAAAAGAATAGGAGGGTATAGAGAGTTTGATTTTATCTTTCAGGAAGTGTTCATTAAAGTTTTAGAAATGCTCTAACATACTGAGTTAGAGATTCTCAAAGAATTTTTAGTAAAATTTTACTAAAACAAAGAATTGGTTAGAAAATGCAGGAAAATGCAGTTGCTATCGAGGACAAAAAATATCTTATTAGCAATTACCCTAGGTAGCTTCATTAAGATTGTAAACTACCTCAGCATTTACATGGATTTTTCTGATGCCAAATTGAAAACAGAAATGATGAGAACCATAATAATAAAATTCTAAATGTCTGGAATTAATGTCTAACAATGATCATTTATAGATAATGAGCCCTGATTTAAAGTAATTTTTATGTTAACACATTTTTCACTTAACTTATATTAAATTATTAGATAACTTCCTGGGTTTTCCAGGTTGACAATGACATTATCTGAATCTAACTATTATTTTCCATCCTCTTTGTAATAATCATACATCCCATTGTCATCCCATATCTTATTACTTAACTACATATTCCAGAAAATTCAAAATAATAATGATTTAAACAGCCACTAATGGAAGCAAATTTAAATGTATTGTCTCTAAGATTTTGTCATAGAAAATAATAATGATTGAAAATATATTCCTTGTCATGAAAAAGAAGTGCCACTGCACTATCTTTGAAAGATTTTTACATATTATTATTTGAAACAGGACATTTAATTATATTGAATGATCTCTGAGATGAAATATATCTGTTAAATTCCTTTAGTAGCAAATTTACCACTGAAAGCTAGAAGAGTGTGGTGCTGTTTCGACTTGAGCTGTATGATACCTGCTTGACCTTGCAAAGTATATACACCAACAAAATATTCCTAAGTAGCCCATGCCTACAGAACTATATGAAAAGTCACCTGATGGACTTGGGATGAAAAGCAAAACTTCCAATTCATGTCTTGCAAAGTTTTTCCATGTTCAAGAAATAAAATAAGTCAACCTAACTGAAGGTGATGGGAGGGGGTAGAGAGAAACCCCCTAATGCACATGATATACATTCACAAACAAATCAAAGTCAATCACTAAGTGGAATATAAGAAGGTGGGAGGGGGGAAGGAATGGGATGGGAATTGGTGAAGGGTTAAATGAGTGCTGTGTGCATGTATGCCTCTACCAGCTTGTACCTCTTTAACATGTATGATTACAATGTACCAATAAAAAAAGTAACACCTTTAATTTTTGTTTGTTTTCTAGATCTTACATAGGTAAGTTTCTCTGTAACTCTAAAAATACATGTTTCCATGTGTACTGGAAATCTGTTCATTCATCTCTTTAGCCTCACTTAACCTGGGGACATGTGATCCTTCAAGAGCTAGAATCTCACTGTGACTTGGGGTACAAATGAGTAGATTGGACCACATTCCTGAATACCATAGAAGTAGCTGACATGATTCAAATGACTTTGACGCCTTACTGGAGGAGCTAATGGCATTTAGAAGCAGGGCCATTATGAGCTTTTGTCATCATCAAGGACAAGGACCTCACCACCTGGACTCCTGGTTGCTCAGAGTCATTGTTCAAAAGACAGAACAGACAGCAGCAAGTTCAGGCAACAGAAAAGCCCAGAGGCTCAACAAAGGGAACTGCCATTCTCTAAAAACATTTGGTAAGTGTTTAGGAAGTCTCCCCTTTTTTTGTTTTGTTTTGTTCAGTTAAGTGAACCCGGTATTCTCTGCATGAGCTGGTTTGTAATGGATTTCTCTTATCTGAAGCTGAAAAACTCCTTACTAAGCAGAAATTGGACCTGCTCTGAGATTCTTAGTGGCAGGATGTACCTTTTGGAAACTACTTGATAGTAGGAGGACACAAGGCATCAGGGATTCTCTGAAGGGAACCAGCTGGTTAATCTTTGCCTTCTGTGAGCTGAGACTCCAGCCAGGCATCTGGCAAAGTTAAAGTGTCACGTTGGGAATAACATAGGGGTTGCAAAAAGTTGCTGTAATAAACTGACCATTTGCCAAAGACTTGAATTGTATCATGTAAGATGGTTCAGGTTTTCAGGAATATCAAACTATTGGGACACAGAAAGAACAGCAAACATTACTGCTCATATCAAGCACATATGTAGGTAGACAGGAGTCTGAGGTAAGTGTTTGGTTGTTACAGCAGCCAAAGTCTGGGTATCCAGCTAAAGTTACTGCAAGCCAATACAGGAAATAGAGAGGTAGAAGGGGAATGTGGTACTTAGCTTTGGCAGTAACAAGTGAACTCTTCCCATTAGCCTGTACCTCTCCATGACCTCTATGTGGACCCTATTGTCCCTATCAAAAGCCGACTTACATCACCATGCGGGGAAGTGGTTGTGTTAGACCTGAATCCTTATCATGACCTCTTCCTTGCCAATTGAAAAGGAAATGATTCAGCTGAGCTCTGGAAGAATCAGTAGTACCAGGACATATTTTGCTCCATCACTGAAACCCAAATGCTAAGTTCCAGACTCAATGGAACATAATTTGACAACATATTTTAATTTTATTTTTCATAAACTCTGAAGTAATAAAACAGTGTCTTTCGAATACTATTGGTAGAAAAAATCCTGTCTGTTTCCGCACCCTTAGGCTTATGCTTGCCTGGTCCCTCAGTGATTTGTGGACCCCAGAGGTCATCAATAGAGCATCACCCACAAGGTACACCGCCATCCCATGAAATATTCGTGGGTCTCTAACATCCATCACCTTTTAATTTAATCTTCCTTTTTCAGACTACTGTGCTCTTTCTGCTTCTGGTCTATTTTTATGCATCTGTATTTCAGAGTGCAGGTAGCAGCTGTAATTCTATGGCTGGTTGGTACATAAATGTGGTTTTCATTGAGGCTTCCTGAGATTCTAGTCTTGTTTGAGGATTTCACTGCAAATTCTCCAAATAGGACAAAAAGGTTTTTTTGATTTTTTTTTTCTTTTAGGAGTTCACTTACCCTCCAGGAATTTAATTTCTACCTGGATAGATCAATCCATGCCGTTAGCCTGGGAATTCTCCAGTTGCTTGGGGACAGATGACTCTCAGTGTTGTATATCTTCATTCATGAATGTTGGCTGTGTTTGTCTGATTGGTTCCAACTGGTAGAGTTTGCCCTTTGTACTTGCAGGCTTAGCACCTGCAAATTCAACCAACCATGGACCAAATATATCAGCAAAAAGGAAAAAAAAACCTGCATCTCTTCTGAACATGTACAGACTTTTTCTTGTGTCTTTATTTCCTAAATAACATAATTTTACAACTATTTGCATAGAAGTTATACTGCATTAGTTAATAAAAGAAATTATAAAATAATTTATAGTGTATGGGACGATGTGCCTAGTCTGTGTTAATACTGTCCCATTTTATATGAGGAACATGAGCATCCACAGATTTTTAAAAATTTTATTATTATTATTATTATTATTATTATTATTATTACTATTATTATTATTTTGTGGTACTAGGGATTGAACTCAGGGACAGTCTACATCTGAGCTATACCCCCAGCCCTACTTTTATTCCTTATTTTGAAACAGGGTCTCACTAAGTTGCAGATGGCCTCACTAAGTAGCTGAGGCTGGCTGTGAACCTGCGATCCTCCTATCTCAGCCTCCCAAGTACTAGGATTACAAGCATGCGCCACCACACCCAGCTCACAGATTTTGATATCTAAAGGGGTTCCAGGAGTGATCCTCCACAGATATCTAGATTAAGCCCTTGCTAATAGGACAGTTTGAAGGCAAGGGAAAAATTCAACATCATACCTGTTGGGAAAAACCTATAAAGCTCTCTCGGCCCCTATTTACTTCATTGGAAAGCTCCTACTAAGAAGCTTCATTGAAGTTCCTACTAAGGAATTTCAAATATCTGAAACCAGAAAGTAGAGTGAAGTGGAATAGTAATAGTGCATTATATGCTGGGAGGTAAATTTGCTAGAAATAAAATGATGAAAGAAGAAAGAGGAGTCTTCTGGCGGGAAGGCTTGAAGGTTTTTTGAACAGTACATCAATATAAAGTGCCAGGGAAACTGTGAAGACAGAAGGAATTAGCTCTGCAAGAGTTCCAGTAGATGAGAGCCCATTAACCTACAAAACCAATTGAGCATGTGCCCAGGAGAATTCCTTGAAGGTCTATGTGTGGCCAGAGTATGATACAGGTGTATGCCCACATATTTTTGTCTGTTGGAAATCAACTGTTCTGGACAGGCTCTTTCCAGGGATGAATGCAAAAGCATCTATGTGGGAGCCAGGCAAAAAATAAAAATAAAAAATAAAAAACAGAAGTTTTTTCTCTAAAGACTAGGATTATAAGTACATGTTAAAACATATGTTTTTGAAGCATAAGAATAAAATTTTAAGAAATTGTCATTCTCAAGAAATTGCAAGATGATATTCGTTTATGGAATAAGAGCATGCAGTTATGAGATGGTGAACATTCTAGTGAAAGCAGAGGTAGAAAAATGCCATTAGGATTTCAGAAATATTTCTAAGAAAATAATCATGAAGCATTAGAGTTAAAAGCTCACACTGGGAATGTTAATCAGCTTTCCATGATTGTAAAGAATATCTGAGACAAGCAATGGAAAGGGAAGAAAGGTTGATTCGGCTCATGCTTTCAGAGGTTTCAGTTCATGATGTTGACCATGTTTCTTTGGGCCTTTGGAGAGGTAGAGCATCATAATGGAGAGCTGTTTACCTCCTGGCAGCTGTAAAGCAAAGGAAGAGACAGGAAGGGGCCAGTGTCCCAATAGGCTCCAGCTCCTAAAGACTCTGCCACCTCCCAGTAGTATCACAAGCTGGGGACCAAGCTATCAACACAGGGTCTTTGGGGGGGGGGATGCTTAAAATTCCAGGCATGACAGGCTGGCATTTCCATCATCCCCTTGGGGAAATCTAATGTGTGGTGTGGAGCTCACACCCAAGAAAGACAGACATGCTAAAAACAATGATGGTGAGGATGTCGGTAGAGGATGGTGGTTAAACCTAAGAAGGAAAGTGTTTATAAGACAGAGGAAGATGTCAATATTTAAGTAAGGAGAGGCCAAGGGAGGAAGGACTAGAGAGGGGATAAGTGTGGATCAGTCTCATGACTTAGATAGCAATTCTCTGGAGCTCAGCCTGCTTTGTAAATGTGTTGCCCTGTGCACTTAAGGTTTGGGTACTTTACTTTGGTAAATTTCCAAGTTGGCATTTATCTGAATACAATTTTATTAGAGGAAATGCTGTATGTTATTTCAATTCTTTATATGATGTGCTATGAATTGGTGACCCAGATTATGTAAAAATTTTATATTACATGTACTTTCAAACCTGACTCCTAATAACCAACCTTGTGTGTGAACATGACCACTCTACATATCTTATATAAGTGAAAGTATTTATTATCTGTCCTTTCTTTCAAGATTTGTTGATTTGGCTTAACATAATGTTTTTATGCCTCAACTGTGTTATAACGTGTAAGAATTTCTACCTTTTAAAGGCTGAATAATGTACCATTGCATGTGTATATTACATTATACATATCCATTTATTCATTATTGGGTATTTGGGTTGCTTCTATATTTTGGCTATTGTGAATAATACTACTATAAATATGAACATACAAATATATATTTGAGGCACTCCTTTCAATTCTGTTAGACATTTAGCTAGAAGTCAAGTTGCTGGACTGTATTTTTAACTTTTTCGCTACTAACTGTAGTGTCTACACCATTGAGCATTTCTCCTACCTATGCACAAAGGCCCAATTCCTCTACCTCCTTGCCAACACTTATTATTTTCTATTTGTTTGTGTAATTTTGACAAGAGCCATACTAATGGATGTGAAATTATATCTCATTTGGGTTTGATTTGCTTGTTTTTAGTGATTAGGAATGTTAAGTTATGTTTCAAGAATTTATTTGTACATTTTCTTTGGTGAAATGTCTAATGAAGTATGTCCTATATTTTTTAGTGGATTGGTTGGGGTTTATTGTTGTTAAGATTTAGGGGTTTTCTATATATTCTGATCAGTAATATCTCATCAGATATGTGATTAGCACATATTTCCCCATTCTGTGTGCTGCTTTAGATGTCTTAACTCTGAAGCATATTTTATGGGTTGAGTACATACTTTAAATTATTATACCTTTGTGGTAGTTTAAGAAAATTTACATAAACCTTCATATAAATGCATAGAATTATTGTATAATTGATTGGGTTTAAATTCTTATCTTTTGGGTTCCAGAGGTAAAAGTTTAAGAATTTATATTCTTAGGTTTGTATATAACACATATGGTCCATTTTGTCAGTATAATAAAAATAATAAATATTTCCTCCCAGCAGTTTTTATTCAGTTTCTATGTTTATTTTCTCAATGCCTGATAGTTTTTCTGAAGTAATTTAATGTTATATTTTAAATCCATGATTGTTTTTGGAACACATACAGTGTCATTTGGAAGCCGAATGTTTTCCTCATATTAGACACCAGACTAACTTTCGTTTAGTTTGAATGTAAAGTGACAAGATGTATTCACCATGCTTATATTAATAGATGATAAGGACATGATGTAAGCCTCAGTTATTTTTAACTTGACAAGTCCTTCAGCAGAGAAGAATGTATTAAGGATTTGCAGTTCATAATAAAATATACTGAGCAGTTCATTGGAGAATTTTCCCTTTTCTTCATGATACAATGGCAATGTGGGAGAGCTGAGAGTATTTAGCAAGGAAAAATGAATAAATGGGAAGATGAAATTGCTTATGATGGACTAAAATGCATCTTGTTATAAAAACCATTAGCTACTTCAGGCCAGTTTTATAAAACTTAGCTTTGGAAATCTCCAGTCTATGCCTGGCAGGCTGTGTGCATTCATCTCCCTTCTCTACAAATGAGCATTCTTCTCCATTTAAGACACTGTCGATTTATTTAGCAATTTCTAGCAAAATATCTAACAGTTTAATCATGTCACTAGAGAGAGAGGGACAAAGCCATAGCCAACCCTGGCAGGAGGAGTGGCCACAAGCGTGGTGGTGTGCTCCCACTGGGGAGAATGCCTGGATTCCACTGCTTCGCACTGCCCACAACATGAAGGCATCGTTATCTTTAGTGCACTGGTAAAGTGAATTCACCTGAGTTGCAAGATTAACTTCTGCCAGGACTATGTGACGAGCTCTGTTGACCTACTGCCAATGAATCTGTTGAGATTTTCACACAGTATATTTGTCTTCCACAGTGAAATGGAAGAGTGGCCACAACGACCCAGGGAAAGGTATCACAGTCAGATAGGTGGGAAGGTTGAAGTTTCCATGTGTTAATAAACTTGTAGCTTAACATAATTTTAGTCTACTACTTGGACTTTTTCCTCTCACATTTGAAATAATCTCCAACCCCAGTAAATACATTTTAATATGTAAACTATAATAAGCAGAAATAGGCTTTAAAAAGCTTAATGATACTTAAACTAATTATTTAGAAGTGCAAATTTCCACATTTATCCAAGATCATCAAGCCTCCAGGAATGACTGATTGGGCCACTCTGTGTGCAATGCCATTTAAATGCAATAACTTGAAAATATTCAATGAAATATGGCCTCTCTTCTTTGCAATCTATAATTAAAATGTCAATTTTATCTCAGCAATCTATGCAAATTTACATTTAGAATGAGCAAATTAAGTTTTTATTATAGCCCGAAGTATTTATTGCTCCCTTTTATGTTTGGGCATTTCTAGGGAAAGGAGAGTGTGTTAAGTTAGGAAAGCAGTTGAAAAATAATGCTTGTAAATGGTAATAATGTAGCTAGTGCAGCTTTATCACATGACCTGTAGGTGGTTATTCAAAACCGCTCCAATATCAGATGCAAGACAGCTTGTTTAAACACGGGAAAGCCAGTCGCGCTGTGAGGGAGTATGCTTCTCTATGGTCATAACTTACATGTGATAAAAGCACCATCTGAGAAGATGTGCTAGTATGCACTACAGATGACTGGTTGGGAGATAAAAATCAGTGCATGTTTTCAAAGTAGCTCTATCTTCCTATTTAAGGACACTTTGCTAGTCATAGCAGCTGGGAAAACTCATTAAGTTACTGGAAATGAGCCTGGCTTTGGCTTTATTATCAGCACTGTGGTAAAGCCTGCTGGACTGCATAAGACAACTGTTAAGGAAAAGGTTTTGTGCCACTCCTTTTTTTATAAAGTTGCATATTTTTACATGTAGTTGTAAAACACAAGATGTTTTTCCTTCCTAAACTGGTTGGAGGGTGGGTCTTAAAAAGGGATTTATGTTTGGTGCAATTTGCATATGGTAAGAAGATACTTTACTTGCTCCCTTCTTCTACAGTGCTGGGCAGTGTTGCTGCCAAGTATCTTTTGCCTAGTGGTGGTTTTGAGTGGAAGAAGAAGAGTATAGATGGAGTGAGAGCAGAACCTGTAATCAACTGTGAACAATTTCCCCCTATAATGCAAGAGTAAATTCATGGTGAGACTTTGGATTTGAAAAACAGCAACAACAAAAAGAAACAAAAACAGTGATATGTGTAAAGTGCTTCAAATTATTCTCATTCCACAAATGAAGAAATTAAACTGCAAGGTAAAACACTTATATGCCAGCAGTTGAAGAAGACTAAAGATGGATGCAAATCCATATCCATCTTACTCTCTGTAGATTTTTTTTTTGGCATTAGTCCACATGCATCTTGCTTTCTAATTCACATGAATAATCTCCAACTCTCCTTGTCCCCCTGTCCCTACTGTACTTCCCAAATTGGAAAGCTGTCAAGACATTAATGATATCAATCATAAAGTCTTCGTTTTACAAATGAATTATTTTGTGATTCTTTATGGGAACTTAATTACTGTATCAAGACAATATCTATGAGTTTTAGGACTGTTATGTAAATATGTGTGCATTTTTAAATATGCCATATTACACTGGATTAGATAAATAAGCCCTTTAAATTTCTTTTATATTTTAAAACTTAAGGTTGACATAAAACATAGTCAATCCTTGTTTATTTAGGCATGCAGGATTAAGAAATGAAGACTTAGTTTTATTTATTTATTTATTTATTTATTTTGTGGTACTGGGGATTGAACTCGGGGGCATTCTACCTCCGAGCTATACCCCCATTCCTATTTTTTATTCTTTATTTTGAAACAGGGTCTCACTAAGTTGCGGAGTGCCTCACTAGGTAGTTGGGGCTGGCCTCGAACCCGGATCCTCCAGTCTCAGCCTCCCAAATGCTGGGATTACAAGCATGCACCACCACACCAGGCTCAAGACTTAGTTTTAAACTCACTGATTTGAAGAAAGAGAGATTGAATCACTTGGAGAAAAGGAAGCCTTTAACATGTTTTCAGGTCTTCCTAAGGCAGGGAGCATTTCTTGATTCTTTGTGTTGATTAAGGATCTGTAAGTGAACAGAAGAGGAAAACTTGTTGCTTCTCATAGATATAGGTCTTTGTAAATATATCCTGTTTGTTTAATAATTTATAAACTGCTACAAGGTGGAAAGATTAGTTGAAATTATTAGGATTGTCAAAGAAATGTCCCAAATAATTTATAATGGCCATGACTTTAAAATGCATTCATGTTTTATTAAAATGAATTTTTAGCAAGTTAAAGATGAGTAGTGGTTTAAAGCATTTACTGAGCCTGCACATGATTGGCTCTTATTTGGAGGAGAGTGTGCTTTTCTTGAGAGTAACAGGTCATGCATAAGCCTCTGTGTCTTTGAAGTAATTTAGGAAAATCAGCACAGGGAAACGTCATGCTTCTGACTTCCACAGAGTCAACCTTGCCTCCTCCTGCACAAGTCCATCTGTGGCTGTCATGTCCCCAGGACAGGAAGTCTTCCCCTGGCCCTGATTTTCTGACTCACCCTATTGTCTCTCTGTTAGTGATCAGTTATATGAACCAGAGCTTATGCTACTGATAAACTGATAATTTGTGAACCAGAAGGCTTTGAAACACCAGGAGGCCTGGTTTGGGTGTGGAAGTGAATAGAAGAAAAAGATTGAAAAGTGGATCCAGCATCTGTCTGCAAACCAGTGTCCTCAGGGTGCAGCAATTCTGCTCACTGGTTGCTTGAAGACTGACATGGCAGAAGACTCACAGCTTCATGTGGTACAGAATGCAGCAAGGACTCTGGTCATTGAAGTTTTGCTCATCACTGTGGAATTACCTCATGGTGCAGTTGCTCCTTAAAATGAAAATGTTGACCCCTGTTCTTCCCTGATAATGTACTTCCCATCCTAGCATGGCACTGGGAATACATAGGAAAATTAAAACTTCTTCATTGATTCCAATATTTAATGGCACATGTTTGGAGAATTGCTGAATTCTAATGAGGTGTTGACATACTCTATTGTTTATTTAATATTTGTCTATTCACAATTATGGAAAGACACAAGGGGATAAGAATAAGAAAGATTTAGTCCATGCTTTATTTATCTCTATGAGTTTTCAAATACTTTTGAAAAACTTCAGTGAAAAATATAGAAAAGCTGTACTTCAGAAAGAACTTGTTTTGTAACCTAAAAATTGAATATCTGTTATTTGGTTCTGCCATTCTCTATTTGTTAATTTTGGACAAATAATATAATTTCTGTCTCTCCATCACAGATGATGATAATGATAGACAGATAGATAGATAGATAGATAGATAGATAGATAGATAGATAGGACTCTAATATATTCTATCTATGTATTCATATAGTTGGATTGACTAAAAATTATATAAAGATTCCTTTAAATTATTTCATAAGTTAAACTTATAAGTTTACATCCAGCTGCATGTTACTGAAGTTGAGATAAGGTGGCTCAATCCTTTACTTTTTTTATTTTTTCACATATTAATAGAAGTATCAATATTGGCAATACAAGAATAAGTGTGTGGCTCCCCAGTATAGTCATACACCCTGGAATTTCTATATTTAGATCATCTCTAGGAGTAAAAGAATAAATATGGAAAAAAGTCAGTAGATTTTTAATAGATTCTCTCTCTCTCTCTCTCTCTCTCTCTCTCTCTCTCTCTCTCTCTCTCTCATATTGTAGATCAAAGCCAGGGGCATTCTAGGCATTCTATCTCCAAATTATACACTCACAACCTTATCCCTGTTTTGTTTATTTTTTTTTTAACTTTTGAAACAGAGTTTTGCAAGCCCAGTGGTGGTACATACTTGTAATCCCGGCACTTGGGAGGCTGAGACCAGAGGATTCCGGTTTGTGGCCAGCCTCAGCTACTTAGTGAGGCTCTCTACAACTTAGTGAGACCCTGTTTCAAAATAAAGAATAAAAAATAGGACTGGGGATGAAGTTTGGAGGTAGAATGCCCCTGGGTTCAATCCCCAATACCACAAAACAAAAACAAACAAACAAAAAAAGCAAAACAGGGTTTTGCTAGGTTTATGAAAGTAATGCTAAGTTGCTGAGGATGGACTTTAACCTGTGATCCTCCAATTACTGGAAATACAGGTGTGTGGCACCAGTCTAGTTCTTGATAGCTTTATTAGACCCTATTTAGTAATATAACATTGATGACTCCAAAGGCAACACTATCCACTACTAGTATACACATAATCTTCCTTTTATTATTAACTAGGATATTTTCTCCTTGACTCAAATTAAAATTTCAATAAGGAGCATTTCCAAATAACTAGTGGTGTTTTGCAGACTATATCCCTTGTGACTAACCACTGCCCACAACCATCTTTCTTCCTACGAGTTGAACAAAGTCATTCCAACTCCAAAGGCAACAAACCCTCAAGTTTTGTCTGGGAATGGCATAAAGCTTCAACTAGGTCATTCCCAGACAACACAAGAGCTCTTTCTGTCATGGTGAAAGTTAAATCACTAAGTTTCTCATACTTGTTTCTGCCAATTGTAGTAGGATTAAAGTTCCCAATTTAAACTTAGCATGATCCAATGCGTGCCATCTGTGCCATTCTTCTTGTAAGATGAAGGTTTAAGAGCCAGGATGTGGTGAACTGAGAACTTCTTGTTTTTGTCACAAAGGCAAAGGGACTTTCAGAAGGTTGGTTACTGTATCCTGACTCTAAAAAGAAGATGTCATGGAACAGAATTTCTTGATGGTTGTTCTCCAGGTACATGTTGTTTTCCTCCACAGAGTTCTGGGACTTGTTTGTTACCCGATTAATTTAGAAATTGGCTCTTGATGATGTGTGTTTCTGTAATAGAATTCTAAACTGGGAGGCACCAGCTTAATGACCAGTTGGCAGGTGGTAAAGAAAACCATGGTGGAGGCTGGTGTGATGGAGATACCTTACTGCACTGGAAATCATTTGCTGAAATCTCTGCCTGCTGTATCATGGAAGGAAGATAACATGCTCAATTTATTTGTAACTTCAAAGTGAGAGGTTGTACAGACAGGTCTTTCCTGGAACCAGTGGCTTACTGAACATTGTGATTGAAAAAATATATTATAGCGAAGAGCTCAGAAGAGGAACTGAAAAGAAATGGAGCAAGTCAAACATGTGCAGAAGGACAGGGTCCCTTATGACAATGATATATCTAATCCTTAACCTGTCAAATAAAACAAAACACAGTGTGGAGAGATAAACACCAATTTAAAAGAGTCAGTTTTTTTTTTCAGGTCTAGATAAAGTAATCCTATTTGTTTCAAGTCTTCACTCTTACAAAAAACCAAATAAATACACTAGCAAAAACCACACACACACACACACACACACACACACACACACACACACACACCTGAATATAATGCAAACCTCTTCAGCAAGACTCTGAAAGATAGAAAGAAAAATATGTCTGACAATATGTCCTGGGATTTAAGAAATAACATGGTGGTGAGTCCCCTTTGTTTTCTTCTTGTCCCTCATACATTCTTCACAGGGACCTGCAAAGCTGCCAAACTTGAACAGTTAGCAGGGACATAAAAAATTTTACAATGAAGTCTTGCTGTCTGGCCAAAGAATTGAGGAAGTGATGGACAAAAAGGAGAAAATATTTGTGACAGTATATGATCAAGTCAATCCAAATATTAATAGAGAAAAAGTACCCCATCTAAAGTTTTTGTGAGATCAAGTGGAGAGCTGTTCCTTCATCCAGGCTACTGCTCTGCAGGAGGGCTAGCATGGGTAATCTGAGACTCTCACCACTGATGTCTGGAGGGACCAAACAGAAATATCAACATCAGCCAAAACACAATAGAGAAATATACAAATGCACAAATATTCTTAGGGGCTTCTCAGCAGTTGAAGGAACTCCTGATTAGGAAATGAGCAAAGATGTAGATGGCTGAAGAAATAGAGTCAACCAAGGTGATCTAAACACACATTTGGAATAGCCCATCCAACCACAGAAGGCACACTTTTTTTCAAAAGCCCATAGAACATTTAGCAAGCAAGATCATATCCTAATCCAAGAAAAAGAAGAAAGAAAGAAAGAAAAGGAAAGGAAAGGAGGGAAGGAAGAAGGAAAGAAGGGAAGGAGAGAGGGAGGGAGGGAGGGAGGAAGAAAAAAAGGAAGGAAAGAAGTATTTTTCTCTGGCCATAATAGCATAGATCAGAAATTAGTAATTGTTAAAACAGAAATATACAAAATTTGAAATTAACAAACAGACATCCAAATAATTTATGGGCCAAAGAAGAAAATTTTAAAATGCACAGAAATTAATGAAAATAAAAAGACATTATACTAAAAAAAAAAAAAAAAAAAAGAACTACTACATATACCTTTATGTCATCAATTCAGCAATTTAGTAGGAACAGACCAATATTTTAAAATCACAAGTTTCAAAACTAAACCAAGATGAAACAGACAACAAGAATAGTCTTATAAATAGGCTGAACAAGAAAGATCACATGAACATATATAGAAGTTTTGGACAAAACTCAAAACTCAACCACGATTAGAGAAAACTCTCAAAAAACTATGAAATGAATTTTTTTTTACATAATAAAGAACATCTTAAAAAAACTATAGGTACCATGATTTAACAATTAACATCTAAATGTTTTCTCCATAATATTGTGAATAAGAAAAGAACATCTTCTCTTACTATTATCTTTCAAAAAGTGCTGGAATTCTTGCCAACATATTAAGCAAGAAAAATAAAAATAAATAAAACATGTAGATTGGAAAGGAATAAATTAAACTTTCCTCCTTTGTACATGACATGATTGTCTACAAAACAAAATTCTAAGAGTGTTACAAAAAATCTAAAACTAATAAGAGGATTTGATAAATTCATAGGATATAGACGCAACACACACAAAAAACACAGTTCTATAATCACAATTCAGAACAATCACAGAGCAAGACTGTGTCAACTGGAATCAAAAGGTAGTACTATTTGTACTTTCTCTAAAGAATATAAAATATGTGGTTATAAATCTGTCATGCCACTGTATTATTCCATTTATGTTTTTCATTTTCCAATTATAGAAATTGAAAACAATTTAGTAAGACCCAGAGGTTAGGAAAGAGGGAAGGGGGGAGACAGTTTTGATTATAGAATCAAAATATGAGAAATGCCTTTAATGTCTTGATTATATTGGTTATTTATGCACCTACACATCATAGAATAATTGATTGACCTAAAATCAATCTCTCTCTCTGTCTCTCTCTGTCTCTCTCTCTCTCTCTGTCTCTCTGTCTCTCTCTCTCTCTGTCTCTGTCTCTCTCTGTATCTCTCTCTCTCTCTCTCTCACACACACACACACACACACACACACACACCAGTAGTACATGTAAAATTGGTAAACTGATAAAATCTGAAGGTGAGTGGGATATATCAATGTGAATTTCCTGACTAGTATTTTGCTGTAGTCATATACAATGTTACCATTGGGAAATTAAATTAATCTCTGTTTGTTATTTGTCATAGTTGCATTTGAATCAACAATCACCACCAAAAACATTAAAAAAAAAACTATATACCAGGAATTACATTTAGGGTTTGCCTAACATTCACTGTTAAGTCCTGTAAAGGAGTAAAGCTGTAAGACTAAAACTTAATTAGGCTGTGGCATGTCCTAGGCTCTTATTTTATCTCATTATTCTACTGTGGTCAGAGCCATCCTTAACTACTGCAGAATCGTTTTATCTGGGCATGTTGATAATTCCCAAAGAAAGTTTATAAAAGAAATGATAGAAATCTATACCACAGTTCTCATTAGAAGCACTTCACATGGTCATCAACCTATAGACTTTCTCATGAACAAAATTTATCAAAGTAAAATCAATAAGTACTAGAAACCATTGAAGAAATCACAAAATAATTCTAACTATATTGAGTTTTCAGTGACCGTGTGATCCCAATTACATACAGGTTTGATCACATAAAAGCTATCTGATATAGTCATCAACAGTATGTATAATATGTCTAGATGTTAAATATCAATCATTTGAAAGCATGGAGACAGGATTGTCTGATGGTGAAGATTAGTGGAGAGAATGTTCTTTTGACTTCACAAATTAAGATCTATTTTTAAAGTATGTCATTCTAATAAATGTCAGAAGTTTGTAATTAAGTAAAATACTAGCAAATATCCTTAGAGAAAGATGATACACTCATAATCATTTCCATTTTCTGAATGGTCAGGGATAAAAGGCTGCATTTTTATTGGGAAGTAAACTTAAAATACAAGTTGTAAAGGACTTTATAATGAGATTGGTTATGAGAAAGCCATTCTCTAAGCACAGTGTGTCCAAGGCACATGGAAAATTTCATCCATTTGCTGGAACAGCTGAGACCAACATGCAAAGACCAATAGTATTTAAATCATTAACCTCCACATTTCCTTTTGTAAGCATTATTACACCCACTTTTCTATCAACATATGAATATGTTTCTCACAGCACACAGGCCCTGAATATCAACATGCTTCCCATTCTTATGGAATCCTGATTTTTGCAACATGACTGGCAGCCAAGTTACATTTGATTAAAAGAGAGAATAGATATTTGTTTATTCAGAAATGACCTCTTCACCTCTCTTTTCTTTAGATTTTCTTTCTGACATTATAAGCTGAGAGGGTTGGTTCACCTTAGGAGATACATAGGAAATTAAGTAATAAACTAGTTATTTGCCAGTTTTAGGTTCCTTTCTCCCAAGCCAATGCCAAAATAATATATAACTAGATATAGTTATTAAATATTCCTTTACTCAGCAAGTATTGATAGAGGACTTATTGTGTGAAAGATAGTTCATGATTAGTAAAAAAAAAAAAAGTAGAGACTCAAAAAATCTCAATTTTCATCCTAAATTATTTTTGTCCTAAAAATTTCGTATCCTCAATTGTGATATGAAGAGGTATCCACATTAAAATATATATAGGGGCACTGGGTGTGGTGGCACATGCCTGTAAGCCCTATACTTGGGAGGCTGAAATAGGAGGATATCAGGTTCGAAGACAACCTCAGCAAGTAGTGAGACCGAGTGAAACCCTTTTTCCAAATAAGAAATAAAAATCAGACTGGGGGTGTAGCTCGAAGATAGAATGACTCTGGGTTCAATCCCTATCTCTCTCTCTCTCTGTCTCTCTCTCTCTCTCTCTCTCTCTCTCTCTCTCACACACACACACATACACACACACACACACACACACATACACACACACACAAGAAAATCATTCTTATCTAATTTTGATAAATCTGAAACAACTGTTAAATAATCCATAATTCTTTCTTCTCTCATTGAGATTAGGCACTCAGCATTTCTTGAATGCCTTCTCCTTTTATTTTGAATGCATTCCTTACTTTCTGAGAAAACAAAAAATTCTTGAATACATACTCTGAATATTCTGTTATCTATCACTCAAAACTATCTTGCATTTCATCAGGAGGAGATTCAAACCATATGACTTATAACCCAATAGATACTGATAAGAGCTGTCACCAAAATTCTTTCTTTGCCAGTGATGGGCAATAAACCATCTGTGAACTCCCTAAGTGAGAATACATTGAAAAGTGTGTGAACATAAAATTTATTTTCTTTTCAATCCATACCCTTCAGGAAGAAATATAAGCAAAAATCACAGCTCAGTTGGGCCTGGGCTTTGCCTAATACTAGTGACTGGGACTCAGCAGGGTCCAAACCAAGATGCTGCTGGACAGAGATTCATTGCTCCTCATGCCCTTTGGTTTCATTTTTTTGCTGACACTTGAATTTCACTTTATTTTTAGAAAATAAAACACAAAACTTTAAAACGTAGTATTTTTTCAGTGAGACACTATAGTGGAGTGAAAGGAACCCTGATATTATGGTCTTAGGAGCCCGGTTTGGAAGGCAGTCATTTTCACACATTAGAATTGTGACCTCTTTTGTAACCTGCCTTTTTCTCAATGGAAATCACTCAACTCAACTAGCACCTGACGGCTGGCTGCAAGGGCCTCCAATGTGACAATGTGACAGGGTTCAGAGAACCAAAGGACACCAGCTGTCCCTTCCATGGAGGACTCTGGGAGAGGCTAGATTTTTAAAGAAAAATGTGCTGTGCATTGTAAAAACTACTATTACGAAGTTGTATATAGATTCATCAGAATACAATGAATCAGAGGGACACTTACCCAAATGAATGAAAATGTTTGCAAAGATATGATTTATGAACTAAATTATGAATGTAAATATGGAGCAGACTCTCAGGGAAAGAACAGTATGAGTTCTGTTGAGGTGTCTTTAAGTGGATTGGTTTGGCTGAAGAAGAGGGACATGTTTCTGTGGGAAAGGGTGAGGAGGAAGGGAAGTAGAGTTGGATAGGGAAACTATGGGATATGTACACAATGAAATTTTACTCATCCATAAAGAAGAACGAAATCATGTCATTTGCAGGGAAATGGATGGAACTGGAAAACATTACACTAAGTGAGATTATTCAGTCACAAAAAATAAAAAATTGTATGCTCTAATATGTGGAAGCTAGGGAGAAAGTGGGACATAAGACGGACTCTTGACAAAGAAAAAGAAACCTTAGATGAACAAAGAAGGTGACTTAACTGAAGGTAATGGGGAGTGGAGGGAGGGAAAGACCTTAATGCACATGAAGTACTTTCACAAATATATCAAAGTCAATCACTAAACTGAACTTGAGAAGGAGGGAGGACAAAGGAGTGGGGTGGGAATTGAGGAAGGGTTAAATGAGAAATGGAGGCATGTATGCCTTTACCAGCTTGTATGTAACAAAGATGTATAATTACAATGCACTAACAACAAAAAAAAATGATGGGAATGAAATGGTGGTGGAGAACTTAGCATACCATACTAAAGGCAGGGGCAGTGTTTTGTGTGCATTTGAGAGTCTATGAAGACCTGAGTGCAGTAATACCTGAAGTCACAGCAGCCCTGAACCAGAAAACAAGCATCTGAGACCAACTGTAGCCTTTAGAGCAGCTATATGTTTAGAGATGTGATCTCTAAGCACAGTCATCCCTTTCCTGATAATCCATGTGTGCCTGCTCAGGGTGCTGAGGATCACATTTCTATTATTCCTCTTGATAGAAAGAAGCAAAGATACTGATTGAGGAAAATTACAACCTGGCTACCAAAGACAGCAGCCTGCCATATTGAAAGAATAAAAACAAATCAACTATCTGAAGGCACCATGACATCAGCAGAGATTGCTTCTAAACAAATGGGAATGGTAAAAATCAGTGCACTTTGTGACTTGCTATAGCCATGCTGGGACACTGTGCTTTAGGAAGGGGCTAAATTTCCTATGGATCTAAACATGACTTGAGACATCTCAGCTCAAGCCAAGCATCTCTGCTGTAGGAAAAATAATTATTACATACAGCTGAATAATTCTGTGCTTATTCTTGAAATTCACACACTAATGTGTAATATCAAATTGTTCAGGAATAAATAGCTCTATTTTGATTTTTAGATTTAATTTTTCTTTTACTTTAGGGAAAAAACTTGTGTTTTAAAAATGTTATCTTTTATTCATTGGTTTTTCTTCTTCAAAACTTAAACTTACATTGTATTAATTTTACCCTTGACTTTAAAAATCTCATTTTTATCTTTCCTCTTATTCACTGGAGTTAATTCAAGCTGTGATTCAGTTTTCAGCATTGTTATTTGAGGTCTCTAAGTTATTTCTAACTCATGTTTTGCCATGGCCCTCAAATTATTTTCTTATAAAATCCCTTTTGGTCTTCCTTTTAATTTTCTTAGGCTGTATTATATTTGCTTTTATTTAATCCATATGTCTTTCAGTGCTTCTAAATTAAAAGTGACTTATTAAGAATTTTTGTCTTTTTCTTTCAACATGCATGTTTTGAAGGACAAGTATCTGGCACGGGTATCTGCAAAGGCTTTCCTCCTGGGTGTAATGTGTCTGTATACTTATAGTTACGGTCATATGTAGAATAACTCTTTGCAGAGCTCTTAGGATGGTGTTTGGAATTGATGTAGTTAAGTCATGAGGGTTGTAATTCTTTTTTTTTTTTTTGTGGTACTGGGGATTGAACCTATGGGCATTCTACCTTCGAGCTGTACCCCTAGCCCTATTTTTTATTCTTTATTTTGAAACCAGGTCTCACTAAGTTGCGGAGTGCCTCATTAGGTAGCTGTGGCTAGCTGCGAACCCGGATCCTCTGGTCTTGGCCTCCCAAATGCTAGGATTACAAGTGTGTGCCACCATGCCCGGCTCATGAGGGTTGTAATTCTATTATAATGGATTTTTCTGGGTGGTGACTCAGGCCAGTAGGGTGTGGCTGGCGGTAGGTCCTTGCTGGTGCAGACATGGGGATTATATAAACAGTTCCTCCTCCCTCTGGACTCCATCTTGCTTTTAGCCTCCATGATGTGAGGAGCACAGCCCATATACTCTTCCCTTTTCCACATCCTGCCGCCATGCCCTGAGACCCATGGACCCCGGCCTCACATGGACTGAACCCAAAATAGTAAGAAAATACATCTTGTTTCCTCTAAGTTACATGGTCAGTCTTTTAGATTATAGCTATAAGAATTCAGACAGATTCACTTATGTAGCTCTTTCTTTCCATCTTGCTCACACTCAATATTGGCAGCTTCTTTTAGCCATCTTTATATATTCACATGTTCTCTTCTCCCATCTGCAGCTGGCCTGCAAGGCACCATCCCTGTGGCCTGCTTCATGTCTTGGATGGATGAAGGAGTGAGCATTTACCTAGAGATACCTTGACCTTCTGAGAAGAATAGGGTTGGGCTAGTCATTGGAGATTTAGATAAACGTCCTTCCTCAGAGTGACTTTGCCTTATGGGGAGTCTTGTCTTAGGTTTTCAGTCATTTCTTTTATATGAATAGAGTTTGGCCATTTTCTCTGCTGAGATCCTCAGTATTTTCAAGGTTTAACTATGAGTTACCATTCCTTCATTTGTACATGTTTTCCCCAGTCTGGTCCTCTTTCTTTTTTTTTTTTTTTTTTTTTTTTTTGGCGGTACTGGGGATTGAACTCAGGGGCATTCTACCTCCGAGCTATACCCCCAGCCCCATTTTTTATTCTTTATTTTGAAACCGAGTCTCACTAAGTTGCGGAGTGCCTCACTAGGTAGCTGAGGCTGGCCGCGAACCCGGATCCTCCGGTCTCAGCCTCCCGAATGCT
>PVLC010015078.1:0-11047 GCA_004027655.1 Graphiurus murinus
TTTTTTTTTTTTTTTTTTTTTTTTTTGTGGTACTGGGGATGGAACCTGGGGGCATTCTACCTCTGAGCTACAGCCCCAGCCCTATTTTTTATTCTTTATTTTGAAACAGGGTCTCACTAAGTTGCAGAGTGCCTCACTAAGCAGCTGAGGCTGGCCAAGAACCCAGATCCTCCAGTCTCAGCCTCCCAAATGCTGAGATTATAAGCGTGCACCACTATGCCCTTCCAGCTATTCTTTATTTTGAAACAGGGTCTCACTAAATTGCAGAGGGCCTCACTAAGTAACTGAGGCTGGCCAGGAACCTGCGATCCTCCTGTCTCAGCCTCCCAAGTACTGAGATTACAAGCATGCGCCACCTCGACAACTGAGTGTTGGGTTTTTTGTTTTTGTTCTGAGGAACTGAGGATTGAACCCAGAGGCATTCTACCTCCCAGCTACACCCCCAGCCCTATTTTTGTTTGTTTTTCTTTCTCATACTGGGGATTGAACCTAGCAGCATTCTACCTCCAAGCTACACCAGCCTATTTTTTATTTTGAAACAGGATCTCATTAAATTGCAGAGTGCCTCTCTAAGTAGCTGAGTTTGTCTACAAACCCAGATCCTCCGGTTTCAGGCTCCCAGGTACTGGGATTACAAGTGTGCACCACCACGCCTGGCTCCCAGCCCTATTTTTCTTCTTCATTTGAAACAGGGTCTCACTAAATTGCAGAGGGCCTCACTAAGTAGCTGAGGCTGGCGGGGAACCCAGATCCTCCTGTCTCAGCCTCCCAAGTACAGGGATTACAAGCATGCACCTCCTCCATGCCTGGCTCCAGAGTGTTGATTTTTAAAAACCTTTTTATTTAAGTATAATAGTCATACCTAAAAGTGTATTTACCTTTTAAAAGTTTTGAATCCTTACACACCGCGCACACCCGTGTGTCACTAGCATGCGCTGTTGACCTGAAAGCTTGGTCTACATTTCCAAAAGAGCCGAATTCAGAGGGCTTTGGAGACCGGGCAGGCGGCTGGAGCACAGTAAGGTCTGGGCTGGGCTGGAGTCTGAGATGGAGAAACTAGCGGGAGGGGCGCGGCGCTGCGGTCTGTGGTCGGGGAAAGGGCTCTATTCCCGGGACAGGCCCGAGAGAGGCGGCGGGCTGCCCCGGGAGGCGGGTCAGGCCCAGGTAAGCCGGTAAAAATGCAGCTGTGGCCAAGCCCGGGGCGCGGGCGCGCCTCGGTGACTCAGTCCGTGCCAGAAAAGGGGAGCGCGCCCGGGCTCTCCAACACTCCCAGACAGCAGCCCCTGCCCGGCCGCTTCCCGGGGCGCCAGGCCAGGCCCCCGCAGCGAGCGAGCGGCCCGGCCTCCACCGCCCGACCTCTCCTTCCCGCCCGCCCCGCCTCCCACCCGGCCCTGGCCACCCGGGCCCAGCGCGGAGACGTGGCCGCGGGTGGCGCCGCAGGGTCCACCTCGGTTCTGGCCCCGACGGCGCCCCCAGGACCTACGAGAGCAGTAAGTAGCAAGTTCGAGGACTGGGAGGAGACACAGCCGACCCGATGGCTCCCCGGCCCTGGGGACGGGAGTCCGGATGCTGCTCCCAGGTGCTGGTCACGTGGGCCCGAGGCGCGGTCACCCCAGCGGCCGCCCCACCTGAGATCACCGCGGGGCCCCGCCCAGCCCCACCTGGCCGGCCGCGAGCTCCAAGCCTTCCTTTCTTCTCAGGGTCAGGGGGTCCCCGGACCCCCTTAGGACTCCCCCTCCCTCCAGAGCTCCCCATTTCAGATGGGGGGCCGGAGTGGCCCCGGGGAGGGCCCCTGCCTGCCCCTTCGGCCGCACCCTCATCTTAGGAGGCCTGAACTCCGTCCCCAGCCCAAAGAAGGGCTGGATTCTGAGTGTCCCCCCTTTTGCCTTCCAAGTCGGTTTTCTGCTACGAATTCCCACGCCGGCTGGTGGCGTCAGTGGGGGGTGGGGGGTGGGGGTTAGGGATGCTCACCCGCGGCCGCGATGGACGGGGAGGCTGGTCACTAGCCGGACTTCCCGGAGGGACAGCTCGTAGCCAGCTGGGCGTGTGATCTTTGAGCCCCAGGCCCCAGGCAGCCAGTTTAGGAGCCGAGAACAGGCCGGGGGAGTGGGCAAGGGGGTGTGTGCCCCAGGAAATTAAGCACCCCTATCTTTGGGACTACAAGTTTGCCAGGGCGAGGGAGGGGGCGCGATTGCTCAGACAATTGGCCCCAGGCGGTTGTGTTTCTTTCTCTGTGTGTTCTGGTTTTTCTGCAAACTTTTACCGAGTTTAGGACGGCAGAAAAAAAAAAAAAAAGCGCAGCCCCTGGTGGAGCCCGCGGAGCTCGGGGCCTGGGTGGGGGGCGGCGGTTTGGGGAGACTGGGGCCCCCCGCTCTGAGCGCGAGAGGAAGCGAGCCGAGCCGGCTTCCTGTGGGGCTCGGGCCTCGGGCGCCCCGCGGACAGACGTGTCCGGCCCAGCCAGCGCCGGGCCCCGCGGGGGGAGGGGACGCGGTGTGGGGGTGCGGCTGGGAAAGCGAGGAGGGGGCGGGGATGGGGAGGAGCGAGCGGGGAGGACCGCGGGGGCTGGAGCCCGGGAGGAAGGCGGAAGGGGGAGCGGCGCGCGCTGGCGCCCAAAGAGCGGAGAGGAGCGAATGTGGGAGGAGGGGGCGCGGGGCGAGCGCGGGGGACCCGGCGGGGCCTGGGGGCGCCTGCGGCGGGCGCTCCTGGCCGGCCCCGCGCGCTGAGCCCGGCTAGCGGGGCGACCGGAGCGCGCAGCCCGCACGCGGGGCTCACCCCCAGCCTGCACCCCATCGCCCGGCCCGTCCAGGGAAAGGGCTGCCCCTCTCGCTGAGCCCGCTTTTCCGCAGGTCCCAAGCCAATGTCCCAGGGGAGCGGCCAGCACCCCTCTCTCTGCGACGCACCCCATGGAGCCCCCAGCGCAGCCCGGGACCCAGGTAAGACCGGGAGCGGAGAGCGAGGCCGGGCGAGTGGGGTCGGGGTGGGAGGCCGGGAGGGGTCAGTCACTCTCTCCTTCCTCGCAGAGACCCGAGGAGACGGCCCGGGAGCTCGGGTGGGGGTCGGGGCGAGAAGCCTGAGTCTAAGGAACCGGTCCAAGGAGAGTAGGAAGCGGGGTAGAGGCGCCTGGAGCGCCAAGCTGGCTCCAACTCGTCCAGCCCCAACGCCGGACACATCACACACACACACACACACACACACACACACACACACACACACACACACACACACACACACACAGGTGTCCGTCTGTCTGTCTGTCTGCGATTCCCGTTCTAACCGCTTCTGCCCAGTGTGTAAATATTTATGGGGGCCTTAGGCAGGGAGGGCTGTCCGAACCTCTCCTCCCCCTCCCCCAGCAGAGGCTTCCCGAAAACTTTTGTCTGCGCGCTGTGGCTGCAGGACCGGGCCCCTCCTTCTTGCCCTCTCCTCTTGCTGGCTGGCTCTCCTTCCTTCCCTGCCGCCCCTACCCTGGGGACAGACAGAGGGACACAGACACTCACTCACACGTGTCCACAGCCTAGTAAACTCCCCTTCCCCCAACTTAGGAGTCTAAGCTCCCTCCTGGGGGGCCTCCTGCAGAGAGGGGGACTTGGGGCTCCCTGAGGGGGAGGCCTGAGCTGGGGGTCCAGCTGGTGGTGGCTCCCAGACCCTCCAGGATCCTGGAGAAATCAGGAACTTGTGGATTTGTTCAGTGTGTGGGGTGCAGGAGTGGAGGCCTAGCGTTTTGGGTGGAAGCCCTGGGCAAGATTAGGCTGATGGCCCCCCTCCTAGCCAGCCCGCTCCTCTTTCTCCCCTCTTTGACTTTCTGAATAATGAAGGTCTGCTCCTGTCTCTGACACTGTCCCCCTCCCGCCCCTCCGCCTGGTGCCTGCGTGGTCCTCCGGCCACCACGTCTCCCCTGCAGGGCCCGTCTGCCCGTTTGGAAGGAGGGCCCCGGCTCCCCATATGGACCCCCACAACTGCGAAGGTGGGGTCGCCTTGGCCACAGTGAGGATGCATGGTGGCCAGTAGCGCATGCTTGAGGCCAGCGTGTCTGTCGCCTGTGCTCACTAACCCTTGGTCCCTGCTCTGAGTGGGCACTTTGACTTCTGGGGAGTAAGCGTGGCCAGAACCAGGGCTCCCTCAGTCTGCAGGGAAGGCCTTTGTGTCGGGGAGCGGGCTCTGTCCCTCGGCCTCCGGTCCATACCTCCTTCCCCTCCTCCGCCCTCTCTGCTTTCTCCTCCGAGACCCCCTCCCTTGCCTGACCCACTCCAGGCAGGGGCCAGGGTGGGCCTCTGGGAGGGCTAAGTCCTGGGCTGTAATCTGAGGCCCCCGGAGCCCCAGCAAGCCCCCTCCCCGGCCTGGACTGAGCCAGACCAGGCGGCTTCCATAACTTGAGGCGTCGCTGAGCCCTGCCTCTGGAGAATGAGCCCGCTCCCCAGGAAGCCCAAACCGCAGGAGCCCCAGCCAAAACCCCCAGATGCCTGCATCCCAGACCAGAATCCCTCCGCTCCCTGAGCAGGGCAAGGCCACCGAGCTGCCCAGCGGCCAGCAGGGCTCAGCCGAGGGGCCAAGTTGGCCCCCTCCCCCAGCTGCCCCGGAGGCAGACAGGGCGCCAGGGCACCCGGGGCAGCTCCAGCTGGGGCAGGGGGCCAAGCCCCCCCCCACTTGGCTCCCCACCCGTCCCTGACAGCCCCAGGAGCCTGGCTCCCTCACTCCCAAGCACGTTGCTGCCGGCACTGGCGCGTCACATTCCTGCACATGGTTCTAAATTGAATTTCCTGGGGAATTGGAGCCTCTGGACCTAAAATAAAACCAAGCCGACCCAGCCTAACTGGCAGCCCTGGCCCTCCCCCGTCAGTCCTCAGCTTGGGGACTCGCACTTACTGTGTGTGCATCACAGGAGTCCCCCCTGCTCGGGCCTTCTTGGGGGGTTCGAGGCCAGATGACGCCTCTGGTCCTAAACCCTCTCTCTTTGCGTCTCCTTGCCCTGACCTGGGGCATTCCGGACTCCGGAACTCTGTTCACCCACAGGCAGGTGCTGGGTGCCGGCTGAGGGATCGGAGTACTGCAGACCCCACCCCAAGGAGGAGGGGGAGGGCTGCAGTGTCCACAGCGAGCCAGGACTTCACTGCCAAGTTATAATTAACAAGAGTGGACACGGGTGCCAACTTCTCAGCACCTGGGCCCTTGGAGGAGGGACGGCTAGCTCAGGGAGCACTTTCTGGATGAAGATCGGAGGGTCCAGCCTGGTCAGGAAGGTGAGCTGGACTTGGAGAGTGGTCAGGAGAAGCAATACAGGCACAGCTGCGACAGTCAGGAGGCCGGCGGTGGCCTGGGGCTGTGCAGGGGTCAGTCTGCCTGGGGCACGGAGCTCTTGGCCACTGATTCCACCGAGATGTCCACTAAGCCCATGGGCACCGTCTGGGCTTGGGGTGAATCCACTGAAAGCTGTCCCCCCATTTCTTCTTGACCTGGGACTGCCCCTCCCCCAGCTGTGTGGACAGCAGGCAGAGGGAGCCCCAAGGCCTCCGCTGAGCACAGAGTCCAAGGCCTCTCTCTTGGGCTGCGGGACTTAAACAGCCCTTCCAGGGCCGGCCGTCTCTCCAGAACTCAGGACACGGGCACGAACCCTACCCCAAACTGGAAATGGGAGGATGTCTTTCTGGTTTGCGCCCTTGTGGATGGGACTCTGGAGAGAAGGGGTGCAGGGTGAGGGGCTGGTGCTCAAAAATGTTCTGTCTCCTGTGCAAGTTAGAAAAAGATGCTGCTCAGGTGAGGGACAGGAATGTGGCGAATGTGGCTGTGGAAGCAGATGGCAGGTACCCCAGGAAGGAGCCTCGCCCTGCTCACCACCCCCCCAGCGGGCATCTTCCTGCAGGGCACGGACTGAGAAACTGTATGTCCACACTGCGGCCCCTCCTGGCTTCCGCTGGCCGCTGCTTCTCATGGCCCACTCCACGCCTGCAGGACACTGTCTTTAGAGATATTCTCCCTTCTGTGCACAGTGATGTCTCTTGGACACATGCACGCGCACACACACACACACACACACACACACACACACACACACAGGGCTCTTTGGCCTCCTGATGTGTGAGCACTGACTCCACCTCTGGCCTGGCTCACGCTGGTTCCTGCTACTCTTCTCAAAATTCTCCTTCTTTACTGACCACCATTCCAGACTCCCCTGGGGTCTGGTCTTCTCTAGGAAGCCTCCTAGACACACCACACACACACACACACACACACACACACACACACACACCTGGACTAGGGGCCCACCGTCTAAACTTCCTTGGTTCTAGTAGTTGCCTGTACCTCGCTGTATATGACCGCACGCCTTGGCAGAACTCCGCAGCAGTGACCCGCTGCCTCTCCTTCTGGCACACCCAGTGCTTGGTATTGCTAAGAGCCTTGTAGGTACTTAATAAATGTTAAACTAAATAGCATGGACAGGAAGGGAGGGAGGGAGAGAAGCAGGGCGAGCAGGGCAGGTGGGTGGATGTTACAAGTAGCGCTTTCGTGGCAGGGGTTGGGCATTTCATTTACTCCCCAAAACCCTGGTGTTAGGGTCACCGTTGACGCACAGTGTAACTCCAGTTCTGGTAACTCGCTCCAGCTGGTCACTAGTAGAAACCAGGACTTGGATCTTGCAGTGCTGCGAAGGTCTTGTTCATTATGCCACACGGGAAAGTCGGGAACCCCGGATCAGGGCCTGGGGCCCTGGTAAGAGCCTCCGGGAGCCGAGTCTGGAGCCGGGCGGGCCCCCCCTTCCTGGAAATTAGACCCCAAGCCCTGGGCCTCCCTCTCCGTGCCGACTGGGTCTTAGCCCTTGACCGTGGCGTCTGGGCTGGTGTGGCCCGGGCTCCTGCAGCAGGCAAGCTATCTTTTCCCCTTGTGCCTGCCCTGTGAGCCTCCAGAAGCCATTTATAGCATTAAGCCAGGTAGCAGGGGGGCTCTCAGCAGGTCCAGAGAGCTGATGGGGCTGGAGGGAGCCTACCCTCTGTGGGCTGAGACGCACACCCCCAACTGCACCCCCCGGGAGCCCCAGGAGCCCCAGCCCCCCCCCCGCCCCCCGCCAACTCCAGTCTCCAGGCAGCGCCTGTGGTTTGGCCTGGGCAGGCTCAAGCATGCTCACGGGGGCCGGCTGTCCTCTGCAACCCAGACAGGTCTCCTCTGTTCCCCTGCCAGAAGGGGCCAGGACTTTTGCCACGAGGCGTCTCGGGGGCCAGGGAGAAGGATGGACCACTGGACTGTACCCTGCCTGGCCGGCTCCCAGCCCTCACCGCCCCCCAGCGGCTGATTCTTCTCTTCCCTTCCTCCTCTGTTCTCCCCGCCCCGCCCCAGTGAGGCAACAGCTCAGAGAAAGACACATGTGCAGCCCCCGTCCGTTTGGATTTCCAGGGCCCTCTGACCTCTGTCCGTCTCCTGGAGTCTTTGTGGGGTGTGGGAAGGCCGTCCTTTACTCTTGGGGCTCCGCTGCTGTTCCCCTGGACTCCCTCTGCCCCTCTGTGTGGCTCTGTCTCCCCCCAGTCCCTTGGGGTCTCTGTGTCTCCTCTTTCTTCCAACACGGTATGTGTGGGGGTGGGGAAGGCCAGCATAGCCCCTGGTGACCCCTGGTCTCACCTCGGGTCCCCTCCCCCACGGCCCACCCCATCCCCAGGGGCCTGAGCCCGGGGCCCGGGAGTTGTGGGTTGGAAGGTGGCTCCATTTCTGCATCCCGCCCACCCTGCCCAGGGCCACTGTAATTACTTGTGGCTGCGGTTCACCTCTTCCCCGGCGCTCCCGGTCTCCTGGTCTCCCTTCCTGCCTGCGGCCCCTCCCGCGCCTCTCCCCCAGGTTCCTCTCGCTCGCTGTGACCCAGACCCTCCTGTCTGTTGACCCTCGCCCCCTCTCGGTGTAAGACGCTCCCTTCTCCCCCCCTGTGCCTCTGCTTCTGTCTTTATCTTTCCCTCCATCACTGACGTCCACACAGCTGCCTGGTCTCTGCTATCAGGTGTCTGGGCCCGATCTCCCGTGGCCGATCTTTCTTGCCCAATCTCCAGCCTTCGCTCCTGCCTCCCCTGTCCCTGCAGTTCTCTGTCCCTGTCACTCTCCACCCCTGACCAGCTGCCTGCTCTCCCACTCTGCTTTATTCCTCGTGTCTCTGCCCCTCCCCTGACGGCACACCTGCACGTGGACACATGACACCCGTGCACACTTATGGGCTGTGGGGCGGAGCTGTCTGCTTAGGAGTTTAGCACTGGTGTCGGGTAAGGTAAGGCAGCTGCAGGGACAGGACGAGGGCTCACTGGGCTTGGGAGCCGTGGAAAGAGAACCTCAGTCGTCTGCTTTTTCTCCAGCCCAGACCCTGCCCCTCCTGCCTGGACTGGAGGTAGTAACAGGCTCCGCTCACCCCGAGGAGGCAGCATCACAGGAGGGCTCCCTGGAGGAGGACGCTTGCCCCATGCCCCAAGGCAATGGCCCCGGGGCTCCCCAGGTCCCCGACAGCACCGACCTCGATGTCCCCACAGAAGCTGTGACATGTGAGTCCCAGGGGGGCCAATGAGGATGGCTACATGCTGGGGTTGTCCTGAGGAATCCAACCCAAACAAGTGATTGAAAATGCAGGGGGCGAGCCGGGCGTGGTGGCGCATGCTTGTAATCCCAGCATTCGGGAGGCTGAGACCTGAGGATCCGGGTTCGCAGCCAGCCTCAGCTACCTAGTGAGGAACTCCGCAACTTAGTGAGACTCGGTTTCAAAATAAAGAATAAAAAATAGGGCTGGGGGTGTAGCTCGGAGGTAGAATGCCCCTGAGTTCAATCCCCAGTACCGCAAAAAAAAAAAAAAAAAAAAAAAAAAAAAAAAGAAAACGCAGGGGGCAAGGGAGCACCGTGGAGCAGGCCAGTGATCCAGGCACTTGGGAGGCTGAGACAAGAGGATCACAAGTTTGAGGTCAACCTTGGCAACTTAGCAAGACCCTCAGCAACTTAGAAAGACAATCTGTTTCAACATACAAAGTAAAGCTGGAGCCGGGCGTGGTGGCGCACGCTTGTAATCCCAGCATTTGGGAGGCTCAGACCAGAGGATCCGGGTTGGCAGCCAGCCTCAGCTACCTAGTGAGGCACTCCGCAACTTAGTGAGACCTAAAAATAAAAAAATAGGGCTAGGGCTGTAGCTCGGAGGTAGAATGCCCCCAGGTTCCATCCCCAGTACTGTAAAGAACAACAACAACAACAACAAAAAAAAAGCAGGAGAGGGGCCTGCTGGGATCCTTTTATAATAACTAATGAAGAGCCCCAAATCCAAGACACAGTCTGACTTTTTTTTGTGGTACTGGGGATTGAACTCAGGGGCATTCTACCTCCGAGCTATACCCCCAGCCCTATTTTTCATTCTTTACTTTGAAACAGGGTCTCACTAAATTACAGAGGGCCTCACTACGTAGCTGAGGCTGGCCTCGAACCCAGATCCTCCTGTCTCAGCCTCCCAAGTACTGGGATTACAAGCATGCGCCACCACGCCCGGCTCTATTTTTTATTCTTTATTTTGAAACAAGGTCTCACTAAGTAGCTGAGGCTGGCCGTGAACCTGTGATCCTCCTGTCTCAGCCTCCCAAGTACTGGGATTACAGTCATGCGCCGCCATGCCTGACTTCACAGTTTTACTTTCTAACTCCTCCCTCAAATGAGCTCATGTGCTCTCCAAATCAGCCTATCGTGAGGCAGTTCCCTGACCACTGCCAAACTCATTTGACCGACAAGGAAACTGAGGCACAGAGAACCGCTGGCCCGAGCCACAAGCTGGGGACCCGAGGTCCCCTGGCCGTGCCGACTGCCCCGGCTGGCACTGCCGGCTGAGCTGGGAGCTGCCTCCGGCCAGGGCACCTGGGGCGAAGCCGGGCTCCCTGCGAGTCAGGGTTAGCACTTCTTGCTAGCGAGTCCCTGGGCTCCTCCAGACACCGCCACCGGCAAACTGGGAGAAGCAGGTCACTGCCGCGCCCCGGAGGAGGGGACGGGGCGAGAGTGGACAGATGCTCCTGTGTCTGTGGGCCCGGGTGTTTGCTCTGTGACTCAACCCCCACCCCGCCCCTGCGGCCACCCCCTATCCAGAACCACAGGCGGGCTCTGTGTCTGTCCGCACCTCCCGGGGCCTGGGCTCACCGCACGCTCCCGCCCTCTGGCCACGCTGCTCGGGTCCAGGCAGCAGGGCAAGGGGCACTGACGCTGGCCAAGGACTCGGCCCAGCCGCCCTCTGTGGGGCCGGGAGGGGCGGCAGGATGATTCAGGCCTGGCCGCTTCCCATGGCCTTGCCCCTGTTTACCCAGATGCCGACACCAGCCGCACCTCTTGCCAGAGGCTCCGGGCCTGGGGGCTGTCCAGAGCCCGGTCTCCCCCGTCCCGACCCCAGCTTCACCTGAGACCCCTGTCTCCTGATCTCCGGGCTCGCCCGTCTCCACTTAGCTGTTCGAGTTTTACGGTTGCTGGCCTCCTTTTTCTTGTCTGTGAAATGGATTGCTTGCGTTGCTTAAGGAAGTTCCTACACGGACACGCTCAGTTCTGTGTCTCATACGTAATTGGTCAGGACTCTGCGGCCCTAGCAGCGGGGAACCCTCATCCCCCCCGCCCCTCCCCACCCCACCCTTTTGCCCCTGAACTCCTCATCTCTAGTCCGTGTGACCTTGGGCAATTACTGTACCTCTCCTCCACAACTCCGTTTCCTCATCAGTAAAAAAAGGGGGGGGGGGAAGATTCTGTGCTCTAGAGAGTTCAATGAGAATAATTAATTAGCAAGTGCTTAGAGCCGAGGCTGGCATGGTGCAGCATGGGGGTATAGCTCAGAGGGAGAACGCCCCTGGGTTCAATCTCCAGTACCACCACTGACAAACAGATGGGCCAGCCTATGGGGGTGGGGTGCAGGCCCCAGCTCCTGGAGGCCCAGAGTGGCCTGCGCAGGACTCGGGGTCCCTGAGCACCGGGAGGGTTCCAGAGGTCCAGTGTCTCCTCCGTCCTCTCCCACCAACCTGAACACCAGCCCTCTCCGCCACCTGGCCATCCAGCAGAGTATCCCCCAGGGAGGTCCAGGAAG